>JAWZYV010014218.1:600000-859694 GCA_038373885.1 Cheiracanthium punctorium | reverse complement strand
GAAACTTTCAAAATTAGTTATTAAGAGCTTTCAGATTTTTGTCGTCAATAAGAAATTAAGTTTATCAATACAAAATTGTATCTTATACAACCCCCTCGACAAAATTTTCTGGCTGCGCTCTTGCCTCATCGACTAGCATATAACGACCATGTTACATCCTATGTCACTATTAAAAGTGGCGTTTTTTCCGCTCACCATTGGGGAATAACACTCAACATACAACATGGTAAGATGACTGAATTGTGAAGGTCTCTGTGAAGGTTCTGAAGGCAGGGTTCTATCCTGCCGTGCGGCTATCGAAGTTTTGGGCGGTTTTCTCCAGATGTAACGTGAATACGCGTTAGAGGTCCTCCTCCCATTGCACCCCTTCTAAGCAGATAGCTCTTTCGTAGCTTTACCTTAACACAAAACAACACAGAAACATTAATAAATCATCAATATAGCTCTTATGTGTTCATGATGTAAGTAGTATTATTCCTTATAAAAGCGTTTTTAGCCATTAATAGAGCACTTGGTTTGTAACAACAAGGTATTTTTAATTTCATATACTGAAGTATTTAATGGATTTTACATGAATTCCAGCTGGAATATAACATTTATTTTTATTTTTAATTTGGGTTTTTATACAAATAATTATCGAATCATTTGTATAATGAATGTAAAATAATGTGAACTCTGATTATTGCACAAGTAAAAGAAAAAGACGACCAACAAATATTAAAATATTTTGCAAGAGGGACTCAAACCATTGGTTTTTGGCAAAGACATTAGAATATACTCGTTCTAGTATATTCTAATGTCTTTGGTTTTTGGAGGGGGGGGGGAATAAAGGACAAAGTGTCAATTTAAGTTGGCTAATTTTGAGTTTTACGATATGCGAGAAAAAGTAGAGCGTGTTAATTGGCATTTGGACCTTTGTATGCCATGCCATTCCTAATTTAGATCCTCATTAAAAGGAAAAAGAAATTTCCGAGCATTGACTTACTCTAGAAAAGTGTGGTTCAGCTCCATATATTTACTATGCTCAGTGGCGTGCACAAATGGTGTGGGGGTGAGGATTCAGTCCCTCCCCTTTGTCCATGCATTTTTAACATAAAGTCCGTACAGTTTTAATTTTAAACATATAGATTATGGCTTTTATTTAACCAAAAGATTACTTCCATTCCCCCCTTCTCTTAAAGAAAGTCGGTGTACACCACTGATTATGCATCTGCACATTATTTGTAAGTACATAAAATATTTGTAAGTAATAATTACAACAAAAAGAAAAAACTGCCATTTGCTTGAAATTACCTAAGTGATATGATAATTTTAAGAAATAAGAGGGCCCCCCAAAAGGGATGCTTGCTTCAGAGTGGCTTTTTGAGGCCCAGATCATGTTTTTCTAGAATACAAATAAAGGGAACACAAGGTCATTAGTTAAAGAACTTTGGTTCTAGAAATACTGGCATATAAATTTAACTTTTCATAATCAGCTGTACGTATCGTAATACATCGGATCTGTTGGTGAGCTGTTAGCTATTTTGTAAACAGTAAGCAACTTTTTTGTTTTCTGCTTAAACAGTGTTAGGTGATCCGTTTTGTATAGTAAATGTACAAATCTAAAACGTTATAAAAGATAAAAAATCCAAGTGGTTGAAGAAATAGTTGTATGGATTTTGAGGCCCCTACTTGTGGGGGCCCCGGGCATTCGCCCTGCCATGCCTCCCTATTTTTACGGCACTGTCTTTCGCCATAAGCCAAGCTATGCGAACGCAAATGAATGATCTACTGGAGTGATTGCGCAAATCCAACGCTCACAAGTCCTTTCTGTTGTCTCTTCTTTTTGATAGTGTAAATCACATATCGGCAAACCCTGGCCCGCGGCCCGGATGTGGCCCTCCAGGGTATTTTATCCAGCAAGTGGAAGATTTCAAATTTCCATAGACCAGTGGTCCCCAACCCCCTGTCCGCGGATCAAATGGTACCGGGTTGCTCAAGAAAAATTACATTATTTCCATTTTATTTTCTGTCGTGCATTTCTCTCGAGGTCTCGAGTTTCTTGGGTTTGTGCTAATTTATACAGAACAGATTTTGTAACAGAAAAAAATCTCATGACTATTTTACATTATTTTACTGCTTATTAAATATTTCAAGACTATGAATTAAAATTCCAGTCTTTTAAATCCCTATTGCCATTTCCAACAACCTAACTGTGTGAAGCGGGATTTTCTGCACTGACAAGAACCAAAATAACAGAATAAAGGAATGAATTGTACATAAGCAACACACTTTGGGTGTCATTGCTTCTTACCTCCAGATCTAACCAACTCGTTGCAAAGAAATAAGCTCAGTGTTCTCATTCATTTAGCGTCCTAGTGAGATAAAATCTTAAATCATTTTACATTCATTTTTTGTGAAACTGTATATATTTTGAAGGTATGTTTAAGCACAATTAAATTAAAACAATAGGCGTACTCCCTCCCCTGACCAGTCCGCGGTAAAATTATTATCAAACGCTGACCAGGTCGCGGCGATAAAAAGGTTGGACAGCACCGCCATAGACAATCAATATAAACCAAATCAAAATCCCACTTATACGGTCCGTGACGTCCCTAACATCCTAAATTTTGGCTCGCAACCTTCCAAAGTTTGCCCGTACCCGGTGTAAATGAACAGGTTAAACCCGGGTTCCCCCGATTAAATATGAAACCCATATCTCATACACTAAAACCGGAGGGGGGATAAGTAAGCTTCACTTTAATTATTCACCATTCCGCTCACTATAATTATTCACTATTCCGTACATTGGGGCCGTTTAATTAGATCAAAATTTTATTTGCCCAACATGTGTCCCTGAGTTCTGCAACATATCTGACAAAATTCAAAGCTTTATATACACTCATGTCCATAAATTAAGGATAATGAAGTTCAGGCAAAGAAAGAGAAAGAAGCAAAACAAATTTGACTTATATGTAAAGTCTATTTATTAAACAAAAAGTAAAGAGCAAAAAAGATGCTATATGTTTGACATAATTAATAAAAATTGCAAGTTTTACTCTCCTTGACCAAATTTCAAAAAAGAACCTATTTACAAAAAACAGTATAACATGGTTAGTAGGATGGTTAATACGGAGTATGTCTCCCGGACGATGCAATACAGGCCTGACAACGCCTAGGCATGCTGAGTATCAAATGATCAGTCTGATCTTGGGGAATATTACACCACTCATCAAGCAATGCACTCCGAAGTTCCGGTAGACAGGTGGGAGGGGATTGGCGGGCTGCAATTCGTCGGCCAAGCATATCCCACACATGCTCTATTGGATTCAAGTCCGGTGAGTATGCTGGCCAATGCATACGGGTGATATCCTCCGATTGAAGGCATTCGTCTACAATGTTTGCACGGTGAGGACGGGCGTTGTCATCCATAAACACAAATTCAGCACCCATGGCGCCCCGAAACAAACGTACATGTTGTTCCAGAATGACATCCCGATAGATGTGGCCTGTCATCGTTACACTCTGAACATGCAGGTCAGTTCTGGAACCAAGAATAATTCCTCCCCAAACGAGCCATCTTGCACCACCGTAACGGTGTCTTTCAATGGTGTTCTCTTGGTGGTAACGGGTACCTGGCGCTCTCCAGATGAATGTCCGGCGAGAATCAGACTCCAAACTAAACCTGGACTCGTCGGAAAACATCACACAAGACCACTGTTGCGGTGTCCACAATGCATGCTCTCTACTCCAGGTTAATCGCAGGCGACAGTGAGTTGCGGTAAGTGGAACACATCTGACAGGCCTACGAGCATATAGACCAATGTGCCCTAAGCGTCTGTACACGGTCTGCCTTGAAACTGTCGTGCCGGTAGCTGAAGAGAGCTGACGAGACAGGTCTGATGCTGTACTCCGTCTGTTTCTTTTGGCAGTAACTGCCAAATAGCGGTCCTCATTCGGCGTTGTAACTCGGGGGCGACCTGTGCTGTAACGTCTACTCACATTACCATCATCTTGGAATCGTTGCCAAAGCCTGGAGATGACACTCTGGGCGATTCCAAGTTCCTCGGATACTTCCAGCTGGGTACGTCCACATTCCAGTCGTCCGATAATTCTGCCACGTAAAACATCATCCAAATGCCTCCTTTGTGCCATAACTATGCGGTTTTTGCACTGAAAGGCTTTCACAGAGCTTGTGAACAATTTTACTTCTTTGCCACCATTCCTTATATACCCCTCTTTACACTCCCGTCATTGTGACGAACCATCCATGCCATCTGGTGGTTTCCTGTAATTTGCATATACTTCTTCAAGATGTGTGTGATCATTCCACAGGTGAAATTTTTATTTTAGAGATCAATTTCTGTGTGATTCTGAATTATCCTTAATTTATGGACATGAGTGTATTTTCAAAAGCAAATGAAACTCCCATCAACCATAAATATTACATTTACGCAGTTATGCAAATAAATGAATTTTCGGTGTCATGTCACATTATATATACGGATTAAATCCGAATTTTTATCATTTCAAATAACTATATGAGTTAATATGGTAACTAATATATGTACTAATATGGCAATATGCAACTAATTGCTATTGTTAATATTAATTTTCAATAACTAGTATTAATGTTACTAAAAATATGGTAAAAATTCGCAGTCCTTAATTTTGCGAGACTCGCGAGACGTCTCGCGCGAGACGCGAGACGAGACAGGCAATTTCTGTGCGAGACGCGAGACGAGACAAAGTGGTTGCGAGACGAGACGAGACGCGAGACGAGACAGAGGTTTACCACTGCGAGACGAGACGAGACAGCCCTATTTCTCGTCTCGCGTCCATCCCTAATTTGAGGCGGTATGCCATCCCCTTCACCGTATTTTTTATTTTAAAAGGAGACGTTTATTTTGTATAATTATTTTGAACATAATGATATTTTTATTTTGTGATTTTACAACGGTGTGATGTGCAAACGAAAAGGATTTTTTATAGACCGCCCAAATAGATTTCCGTACAATCTTTTTTGTCAGAATTAAAAAATATAAACCTATCTTTAGAAATATAATACATATACGAAGAAACTCACTAATGCAACGACAAACCAGGCAGCTATTTGGTCCCTGGTATTTTATTTTGCATTTTTAACCTAAAAATAACTCTAAATTCTGTATATCTAGCGTGAAGTCAGTTCCATGACTCGCATTAACTTTCGTTTAAATCAATAGTATTCAATCTATGGATCGTGTCGTCATTCATGGGTTCTCATAGGAGCACTTTTAAGGGAATTTCTTGCATTCAAGAAGAGGGGAATGGTTATCTCAGTCTTTGAAATACTTTAAAACTGAAGTAATACAAGAAAGTTCACTATGTTATAAAGATGCTTATTACACCCAGTAGCGGATATACAGGTTGTGTGACGGCGATCTATAATATACATACCCTTTTTAAACTTATTCGAATGTACCATTTAAACACTAGTACGTTTTAATTGATTTGCATTCGTAGGCCGAAATGCATAAGAATTACTTTTGCAATTCTGTGAACAAATTATTAGCACTACACACACCAAAATCTACGCAGGTCATACGACCGTGACCTATAACATACCAGCTCAATTTGAGCTCAATCGATTGCGCCGTTTAGACACTAGTGTTAAGACAATGAGTAAGGTCGATAGCCAAAGTGTGAAGGTACCGCGTTCGGACATACAGCGCGGCTGTCGATCTAACGGTCTACAGTTTCGGACGGTTTTCTGCCGATGCAATAGCGCACTTTCAAGAATTTCTATCCATAAACCATAATGTAAAAGAATTCTTTTTTACAGCTCTTAACAACTTTCCTTTTTTGCGCCCCGAGTTTTAAGTCAGAAGACATCTGGGTTGACAAATTTTTGTGATGTCGTGTGAGTTACATAATCCCCGTGAATCAAAGTCAAGTCACTGTCAGTCAAAATGTTCCTGTAGAACTGGCGAAAATCGTATTTTTTATCTGAATGTTCCTTTTAATTACTATTTAGCCTTACTTGCTTGGCCGTAGCAACAAACTGCTAAAATGTAAGATGTAGTTATTTGTTCAAAGTAAATACAGGACTATTACAAGCTTGAATTTTTCCTAGTTGGCTGTATTATTTTTTTTTAAAGTTAAAATCTGAAACACTTAAGAACACAGTGCGTATTTAAAATCTGAAACACAGATTTTAAATACGCACTTGAGTGCTATGTATTAAAAGCATATCATAGTCAATGCTTCTTCCCTAGTTTTCTTCCTTATTTCATTAAGTTGAAAAGTGTATTATTATTCATTGTGCTGTATTTTTTTTCCTTGCTCCATAAAACACATCTTTGGATTCTAAATCTATCATTAAATCACCTACTAAAACTGTTTTACAAGCAAATTCCAACTATACTTCAGCATTTTAAATACTGTTTGGAATGTGCATCATAATTCATGAGTGTGCCGTGTTTGTCTTTCTTGCTCACAAACTCTTCTTCAAAATTGAAATCTATATTAAAATTGCCTACCAAAACTGTTTAAGAATCTTTCTCAGGCATATTCTAACTATACTTCACCTTTATAAATACCATTTGGAAAGTGTATCGTAATCTATGAGTGTACCATATTTGTCTTCCTGTTCCATAAAACACATCTTCGGAATTGAGATCTATATTAAAATCGCCTTCTAAAACTGTTTTACAATTTTCGCCAGGCATATTCTAACTATACTTTTCCTTTGTAATAATCTGTCGCGTTTGCCAGTTTCTAGCCAAATTTGGAAGATATCACAGAGCTTGGTTTGGTTTTGAAGACGTATTTTTGACACCAAACTTGGCGATCAATTATCAAAAATTGCAAACCTTGTGCGACTTTCAACATTTTTTTCTCCCCTTCCCCTTCGCTTTATCTGGCAATCACATCTGAAAAGTGCCTCGCCGGACAAGGCATGTAGACAAAGACAAATTATGTCGACGCTGAAAAACATGCTTGATTTTAATCGTACTGTAGTTCTAACAACGAGTGAGAGTGAGGATTCGAAGCATGAAGAAACTAGTCCTTGTACTAAACAGTGAATGTCTGTCATACATACCTTACACATTACTGTTAACATTTAAATGGAAAATAGCGTCGTGTAATACTTATATGTACTGAATGAGCATAAATAAAATTATTTTGACTCTCAATTTTCTCACTTTTGTTCATTGAAGCTTTACTCGCGGATCCAGAACTGTCACTAGTAAATTATTGCCCTGTTGTGGTTAACGTGAATCATAGTACACATGATTAAGCACGCATGAGGTACTCAAACGTGAGACACTCATATTTCTAATGAACAAGCTGTGTCATTTTCGAGCACTTCATATTACCAATCCCCCTCCCCTTCCGAAAAAAATTGTAACGAGAATGATCGGCTCATGTCGGCAATTATAAAAGAACGATATCACTTTTGGTATTAAACACGTAAGCCAGTATGTCTCTTAAAATGTATTAATGTTGTCGAAATTCTCTTCAGATTCCCAACCTTTTCACTACCTTGACCAGAAATGTAGAGGGTAATTTATTCCGGGTAAAAATATGCATTAGTGTCGGGAATAAATAAATGTAATTTCTGCAAGACATAAAAATCTAAAAGCTCATGGTAACTGATCTAAAAATTTCGGCGTCGAGGGGGATATATATCCATTGCTACGCCTCTAATTTCGACTTCCTTAATTTCATTTTATTAATAGACCAACAAATTAATTTTTTCATTTAAAAAAGAAAAAGAAAACAAGAAACAGTTAAAACACAAAAAAATAATCTTCACCCTTCAAAACGTCCCTGAAACCTCTGCCCATTTAAAACTTTCATTGACACCCTCTGAAATCTCGGCTTAGACGATTAAATAACCCAGATAATAAAAAACGATTGCTCTTCAATATCCAAAACTCCAGAGTCAGACTGACAACCGCTGGATAAGCCAAAACGCTGAGACTTTCCACTTCATCCAAAACAGTTTTTACAATCGTAAAAAGGTGGCATGTCCCAGCTGACTGTGCCCCAGAGATGTTTAAATTTTTTATTTAAAAAGTAAGCAGAAATAGAAGAAGAAATCTGTTAAAAGTGCGAAAAGTTATTTTCGATCCCCAATATGTCCCTGGAATAATATAGACCCATTGAAAACTTAATTGACTCCTTTTGGAATCTCGGCTTTAGAAGTTCAAGTAATTTAGCTCATGCACCCACTATTAGAAAAAAAGGTTTTTCTTCAAGATCATGTACACAGGGCCCTTGCTAAAGGGGGAGGTGGGGTAGGGGGAGTCTACCCTCTAATACTCGCAAAATTCTGTTAAACTTGGCAAAATTAGACTCCTAATTGGCAAACTTGGTAAAAATAAATAAATAAATAAAATAACGAAAACCATAATTCATTTCTGATACGCTTGACAAAATTACACAAACCCTGTTGGCAAAATTAAAAGTTGGTAATATAGTTGATAAAAAAATTAATAAGTTGGTAAAAACCGATATTTGACTTGTAATTATCGGCTTGTAAATATCTCCCCTCCTTAAATAAAGCCTTAGCAATGGCTTTGTATGTACCTCTTTATATACCCTTATATTATTCAATATACCCCTATCATACTGTCTGACTCGCGACTCCTGGACATGGGCGTCGGCACAAAATTTTCCGATGCAGGGGTGGGGGGAGGACAAAGATTGTTTTAACATATGGTTAACGTATTGGAAAAAAACTAAAAAGCAGAGAAAAAACGGCATATAATAATCTAGGGGGGAGGCGATCCCCTTGGCCTATGCTTCCGAAGCCCTTGCTCCTGAACAGCCCCTATGTCCGTGTGTGTGCTACATACAAAACATAAGTAAGGGTGGCTCTCACGCAACACTTATCTTACACCCTCCTCTCAGTCCGAAAAGCCGTTGATTCGGATCAGAAATCTTTAAGTTATTTGAACCGTTAGATCTTATACCGTATTTAAATATATTGACACCAATTTGTTATAATTTGTAACGAAATGTTCCAATATTATTGCATATAGTTATGTAGCTATAACGGTATGAAAATATCGTTCTGTTCCTTTAACGTTATGGTCTCATACCGTATTTAAAACGTTATTCAGCGAAATGCTATATTCTATAACTAATTGATACTGTATCGTTATTAAATAGTTAGGTGAGTTTAACGTTATAAACTAAGCGTTAGCATGAGTAACCGAATGCATTCTGTTACTTTTTGTTCAGTTTCTGAGTATAACACAAAACGGAATAACGTTATAATAAGTATACCATTGAATAACGTTATTCTGAATAACGTTATTGCAATAACGTATTCATTTGCGTTCTGTAGATTTGTTACGGTACGATAATAAAATACAAAATGTAACGTAACTAATACATAACGAAAATCAAGCAGTTATTTGTACATATAAAAATTGTATAACGAATTATTTTGTTACAAGGCCGAATAACGTTACAATTTTGTTACGTTAAGTTACGGATCCCTGCTTAAAAGAGCTTTGTATGGTTTACGGCAGAGCGGTAAAGAATGGTTTTGTGAACTTGACCGAACACTAGAAAAATTAAAATTTAAAAGACTAGAATGGAGTAATTGTACATACGTATATAGTGATAATGTTGTTCTTCTCGTGTATGTCGATGACATTTTAATTTTTGGAAAAACATTGGACTACTGAAAAAAACACTCAAAATACTGGTGTTAAACGATAAAGTAATTAAAAAACTTTGTAAAAAACACACATAAGAAGTAAAAGGAAAGAGGATACGCGTTTCGTTCAAAAATTGTTTTGAACTTCTTCAGTCCAAGCCCTTCGACGTAAAGAACACAGGGAACTGAAAAGAGAAAAACAAGCAAGATGTTGCCACAAGGGGCAAAGAAAAGTCGAACAAAACCACGGAGAGGGGAGAAAAAAAAATTAAAAAAGGGGGATAAAAAGGAAAGGAAAGAAGCACAAAAAATACAGAAATAAAAAAGGAATAAAGAAAAATAATAAAAAAGGGAACACACAAGTACAAACACACACACAAAAAAGAGAAAACAGAACAAACAAACAAAAAACAAATAGCACACGTTTTATTATTTTTTTTTTTAATTTTTTTTATAATAAAAACCACGAACAGGACAGCACAATAAATATATATATAAAGAATTTTTTTTTTTAAATAAAAACGAAAAAGAAAGACAGTAACACACGTACATACACAATAAAGAAACAGGGGGAAAAAAGGGGGGGGTAGACGAAGAAAGTGAAAAGAACCTTACAACAGCAACTTCCAAGCAGAATGAACGAAAGGAACGGAAGAACCATCGTTCAAAAGACGATCTAAGTGCTGGGTAATGGAAAAACCTTCCAAAAAATCCAGATGGGACAAAGACTGAGGAGTGCATAAAATCTTAGCCTTAGAAAACTGAAATCGATGATTGGAATTCCAACAATGTGAGGCAATAGAAGATTTGGAAAGTTCGTGCTTAGAGACATATCTCTCATGCTCTTTGAGCCTAAATTTGGGAGCTCTTCTGGTCTGACCAATATAGCCCAAATCACAAGATTCACAAGGAATATAATAAACACCCCAACGGTTCTCAGTAGGAATAGGATCTTTAAGGGAAGAAAATTTAAGTTTATTAACAGGTTTAAAAATGACTTTGAAACCGAAATTTTTGAGAAGTTTAGAAATTTTGTAGCATAAAGGTGAAAAGAAAGGTAGTACAATTAATTCGTTGTGAAAATTAATAGTATTAGTAGAAGTATTAGGCTTATTAAATTTAGAAACAGCTTTATCAATAATAGAGGGGCTAAAACCACGAGAAACAGCTAAGGATTTTAAGTAACTAATTTCATTATTAAGAGAAGAAGAATCAGAGCAAATTTTGATAGCACGAAACACATAAGTGTAAAAAGCAGAAAGTTTTTGCTGGTAAGGATGATTAGATAGGGCATGAGGAGGTAACCTTTCTCGTTCTCAAAAAAACTGCTCTCAAAGAACTTAATTCTAACCCTAATTTACTCATTACTAAAGCTGATAAAGGCGGCCAGACTGTTTTACTTGATAAATCTTCTTATGTTGATTGTATTAATAACATGCTAACCACTGGTCCATACACTAAATTAAATTCTGATCCTACTAACAGTCACCTTTCTGAAATTAAACACACTGTGAAGTCCTCTGTAATCTTAAATGCTCAAACTAAACGTTATGTTATTCCTTCGATTGCTAACTGTGCTCGTTTCTATGCCCTTCCTAAAATTCATAAACCTTCTCTTGCCTTTCGCCCCATTTTTTCTAACATTGGTACTGCTTCTTATAACCTTGCACGTTTCCTCTCGCATACTCTTTCACCTTTGACTGCTAGTAATACCCACACTGTTAAAAACTCTTATGATTTCGTTAACAAAGTTAAACTTCTTTCTCCTACTAATTGTAAAATGCTTTCTCTTGATGTTAAATCTTTATTCACTAATGTTCCTATCCAAGGTGCGATTGACTGTTTGGAAAAGCGTTTACGCGAGTTTCATTATTCTTCTATTGAGATTAAAGAGTTTATAGCTTTAGTAAGCGTTTGTATTAAACAAACTGCTTTCATTTTTAATGGCTCTTTCTATAAACAAACCGAGGGTCTTGCTATGGGTAATTCTCTCTCACCTCTCTTATGTGATATTTATATGCATTATTTTGAAGAGAAGCTCTTCAAGGTCTTTAATTTTCCGTGCTGGGTCAGATATGTTGACGATACTTTCGTTCTAGTGGATTCCAATTGTGATATTTCTAATTTACTTTTGATCGTTAATTCTGTTGATCCGTGTATCCAATTTACTCTAGAAGAGGAGTGCAACAATTCTTTACCTTTTTTGGATGTTCTTGTTTCTAGGAATCCTGACGGTTTCTCTACTTCTGTTTTCCGCAAGCCCTTTTCTATATCTTTACCTCCTCATGCCCTATCTAATCATCCTTACCAGCAAAAACTTTCTGCTTTTTACACTTATGTGTTTCGTGCTATCAAAATTTGCTCTGATTCTTCTTCTCTTAATAATGAAATTAGTTACTTAAAATCCTTAGCTGTTTCTCGTGGTTTTAGCCCCTCTATTATTGATAAAGCTGTTTCTAAATTTAATAAGCCTAATACTTCTACTAATACTATTAATTTTCACAACGAATTAATTGTACTACCTTTCTTTTCACCTTTATGCTACAAAATTTCTAAACTTCTCAAAAATTTCGGTTTCAAAGTCATTTTTAAACCTGTTAATAAACTTAAATTTTCTTCCCTTAAAGATCCTATTCCTACTGAGAACCGTTGGGGTGTTTATTATATTCCTTGTGAATCTTGTGATTTGGGCTATATTGGTCAGACCAGAAGAGCTCTCAAATTTAGGCTCAAAGAGCATGAGAGATATGTCTCTAAGCACGAACTTTCCAAATCTTCTATTGCCTCACATTGTTGGAATTCCAATCATCGATTTCAGTTTTCTAAGGCTAAGATTTTGTGCACTCCTCAGTCTTTGTCCCATCTGGATTTTTTGGAAGGTTTTTCCATTACCCAGCACTTAGATCGTCTTGTGAACGATGGTTCTTCCGTTCCTTTCGTTCATTCTGCTTGGAAGTTGCTGTTGTAAGGTTCTTTTCACTTTCTTCGTCTACCCCCCCTTTTTTCCCCCCTGTTTCTTTAATGTGTATGTACGTGTGTTACTGTCTTTCTTTTTCGTTTTTATTTAAAAAAAAAAAAATTATTTATATATATATTTATTGTGCTGTCCTGTTCGTGGTTTTTATTATAAAAAAAATAAAAAAATAATAATAAAACGTGTGCTATTTGTTTTTTGTTTGTTTGTTCTGTTTTCTCTTTTTTGTGTGTGTGTTTGTACTTGTGTGTTCCCTTTTTTATTATTTTTCTTTATTCCTTTTTTATTTCTGTATTTTTTGTGCTTCTTTCCTTTCCTTTTTATCCCCCTTTTTTAATTTTTTTTCTCCCCTCTCCGTGGTTTTGTTCGACTTTTCTTTGCCCCTTGTGGCAACATCTTGCTTGTTTTTTCTCTTTTCAGTTCCCTGTGTTCTTTACGTCGAAGGGCTTGGACTGAAGAAGTTCAAAACAATTTTTGAACGAAACGCGTACCCTCTTTCCTTTTACTTCTTATGTGTGTTTTTTACAAAGTTTTTTAATTACTTTAACATTGGACTACGTCAACCACATTGTAAGTTTGTTCAAAAATGAATTTGATATCACTGTTTTAGGAAAAACAAAAATGCTTCTAGGAATTGAATTTGAAGAAAAGTTTGGAAAGTTATACATACACCAACACAAGTACATAGATAAAATTTGCGAACAATACAAAAGTTTTAATTTCCCACTATCAACTCTCCCCATTGTTAAAGGCTGTATCCTGTCAAAGACGGACAGTCCTGCATCAGAATCGGAAAGAAATGAAATGTTAAAGTTACCATATAGAAACGTTGTGGGATGTTTGTCGGATCTCGCGAACCGTACGAGACCAGACCTTTGTTATGCTGTAAATATTTTAGCACAATTCCAAGAAAACCCCGGTGTAAAGCATTGGAACGCATTATTGCGATTATTGGGTTATGTTCAATATACAAGAGATTATAAACTTAATTTGTCAGATGTAACTAATGTAGAAATTAACTGTTATAGTGATTCAGACTTCTATAGTGAGATGATCGCATTTCTATGGGTGGGATATTGCTGTTCATGAGTAATGCGCCCGTAATTTGGCGTACGTTCAAACAAAAGTTTGTAAGTCTTTCTACCATGGAATCGGAATTTGTTACTTTAACGGAAGCTTCTAAAGAGGTTAGTTGGATAAAACACATCTTAGATGAATGTAATGAATTGGGAATTGCTGAATTACAATTAAAAGACAATAAGATATTTTGTGACAATGAGGCCGCGATTAGATATGCAAAATCGCCTATTGAGAATATTCGATCTAAGCACATTGACGTAAAACTACACTTTATAAGGGATTTAGTAAATGATGGACTTTTTGAACTTAGATATGTTCATAGTAAAAAGAACTTAGCTGATGTATTTACGAAGCCACTCCACAAACATGGACTGAATAAGCGAAGTTATATTTGAACAGTTATAGTTTTGCGAAGTTATATTTGAACGAAGTGTATAATATATTGTTTTCTTGCATAGGAATGTTTGTGATTTAAAAAAAAAAAAAAAAAAAAAAAAAAAATTAATATGTGTTTGTAAATAATTCTGCAGAATACGTCTAATAAGGTTTATTGTATTGTATTGTGTTGCATCGTTTAATATATATACTAAAATGTTTTGAATTTAAATGTGTAAAGGTTTTGTGAAAGTAATTTTGAATTTCTTCATGTTTTGATCATGTACTTTTTTTTTTTTGCTGCGATCACGGTGCATGAGAGGGGGCCGCTTGCTAGCCTCCCACGCGTTTGTTTCCCCTCTCCGGCGTTCGCCGAAGGTCGACGGCGACTTCACTCGCCGCGTGACGTCACGTTTTCTCCCGCGGTTCTTCTTTTCGGTTTTCTCATGAGCCGTGATCGCAGCAGCATATCTCCATAGCAACGGAGACATTTTGTTTCTGATTGGCCGGTCAGAACTTTGTTTTATGCAAATTAACTGTTGCACATGTTTAATGTAATGTACGTATATAATGTGGTTCCTTTGCCTGCAGTTATTGCATTTTCTATGGCATGCTATTCGATTTTAGCTTCTGTATCTTCTGTGTATGCTAGTTCTGTAAGACGCTCAGCGAGCGTGAATGTATTTGAACTTTATGATATTTCTTTTAATTAAAGAACTTTTGGTTTCTTAATGATGTCTCATAATTTCAAGTGTTAAATCACCACTGCTGGCAAAATGCGAATAATTTCTTCTAAGAAGATCGCCCTTAAAATCAAAACAAACTCGCTAGCTGCTAGCAGACGATGGAGGTAGATCACGTGATATACGTATTCGGCAGGCTGTGACATCACGTGAAAGGACCCCATTGTTTAAGGCAAAGCTACAGAAGGGCTATTTGCCTCAGGGTGGTGCCTTGAGCAGAGGACTTTTTTAGGGTTTGTCTATTCATTTTGCTTTTAGAGAAAACCGCTCAAAACTCTAGATCGTTAGACCGACAGCCGCGCAGTAGGCCAGAACCCTGAACCTTCGCACTTCATCCATCTACCATGTTCAGTGTCAGCACACTTGGCCATGGTGGGGCAATTTAGAGTAGATACCATGATACCAAGCATTCACAATTATGCAAACATTATAATTGCACAATAAAATATTAATAATACAGCATGAAATATTCAAAACCTCCTTTAAAAAATTTAAATCTTTAAATACCCTCAAACTCAAACCATTAATTTTTTGTATCATTTTTAAAAGTAAACATAAGGAGGGCTATTTTCAGCAAATTGAAATACTATAAGATTCCACAAACTCCCTGATGAATAAATTCCTTTCACACAGTATTTTGCAATCATGGCAAGTGCATTTGTTCTTCACCTATAGTTGCAACATCTACAGAATTTTACAAATTCCCCAATTGTGATTAGGTGAAAATATCCCCCAAAATATTTTGGGATCCAGGCAAGTTTCATATTTTGATATCCTCAAATGCACTGTCAATATTTTTCATTGAGGAAAAAAAAAAATTTACTTTAACTAAAACAGTTCCCATTAGTCATGGATATAGAAAATTTTCAGGAGATAACATTTGCTTGACCTGTATAAAATGTTCTTTCGTCTATCCAAATGTAATGTTTCTTCTCTCCCCAGCATCTCCTCAAAATTCACTACTGCCATAAACAGAATGTACTGAAAAATAACAAGATCCTTCCACAGAAAAGCCCTGTGAAGCTCATTAATAGGCATATCAAGCTTCCTGCACACACACAGCAGAGTGTACAGGGGTTAACTCTAACCAGCGGCAGCTCTATTACAGGGGTGGGAATTCTGCGCCATACCGCGCCAAAACTTGAAACCTGCGCTATCCTGCTACATTAGGGCTTTATCGTACGATTCTGCGCCAAAAGAAAAAAACAGCTACTCTGCTCATTACAAACTGCTTTTTTTTTTTTTTTTAAAGCGCCAACTCGCCGTATGTTTTGTTTCTGCGCTCGCACAACTGACTACCGTAATTTATAGAAGAAACGCCGCACCCACGAAAATGAGCTTAATTAACTAGAAAATCAACAGAAACGTCACAGTCACGATCTCCACCCCTCCGGAAAAAAAAAAAGAAACATCGCACTGTGATATATTTTGGAAAGGGGAGGGGGTTGATAAACGGTAAAAATATCTCCTTTTTCCCCCCTTACCATATAATGTTTTAAAGTATTTATTGCTATTTTGCAAAGCTTACGATTTCCATTTTCAAATAATCAGTGTCCGATTTAAAACATCAATTTTTATATTCACAAAGGCAAATTTATAGAATTAAATAAATAACTTGTAAAAAACTTTTTGCTTTCGCAAAAAGTTCGGACAGTATAGCACATGCTGTTAAAACGAAAGAACCAACTGATGAGTAGACTCCAGTCAAAAGTAAACAATTTTTTTTTTCCCCCCAGCTGTTGATTACGTAATGAGCGTGCTTCAGCAAATTGTTTGTTTTAAGCTTTGAATGTTGTTTGATAACTCTTGATGTTTATTCATTTATTACTTCTGATATTTGTAACACTGGGATTTATTTTAAAAGCACTCAGGGTTTCCTGAGCTTACCAATTACTCGTAGTTGACTTTTTACCGTAATAACAGCGTAAGGCAGTGTTCATTCGGTACAGTGCTCCTTCACAGGGCGCAAAGCCGCACGGCGAAAAAACACAAATAACTTATATATGAACTTCTTTTTTTTCGGGGGGGGGGGGGGTAGAATGGTTAAATTCGCACAGGGCACAACAGACTAATTTTGGTTGCGATTTGGTATTTTAAGAACAATCAGGCCCGGACTGGCTCCTACGGGGGTTCCTTACTGGTGAATTTGAAGGGAATAGAATATTAGGATATGTAATATTTGAAAATTAGGTTTACTTGCCATATTTAACTATTTTAAAGCTGGGGGGGTGATTCTTCGGGGGATCCCTCGCGGGGCGTGGTCTGTGGGGTCTTTTGCAACGCCACTGTATCAAAGAGTAAGATAACAAAGAAATAAATAATCGGACTACTTTCCCTACTAGCAATTTTGCTCGGGCCATCATCGGCTGGCTACGTGGCCTGTGGTAGCCCGAGCAAAATTGCTAGTAGGGTTGGTACATTACTCGGATGTATATCAAATTACTTTGATAAGAAAGTAGTAGAGGCCTCGCTGGGGGCCCTTGTCGATCGCCGACCTGGCCAGTGAACCTGAGAACAATGGACGTTCATGGGAACACAGGGGTGTGGTTAATCAAGGGTAGTGCGTTTTTGCGGTATTTTAAGAAACTTTAGCCCATCAATATATATATATATTAAAACCTTAATTAAATTTTAATTATAGTTCTAAAATGTAGACATAAAAAGCTTCTTTTTTTCGGACTTATTGAGGAGAGGTTGGATTTATGTACCCATCCACAGCGTTTGATCAAACCGCTTTTCAACGGGGTAGGCTCGCATTCTGATTCGTTACGCTGTGCTCCATACACCGCTAAAAGGTACGTGATCGGTGGGGGCGTCATCTTTTGAGACTAAGTATAATTAAAAATATCGTAAATGCCGTGGCGTTTCTTCCATAAATTACGGTACTATTACGTCACTCTAAAAGAACGTAATTGGCGCAGAACAAACGAGTCAGAATAACGGAGAGAAGAGAAAAAAATGTCATTGATCATCATTTAAGGCCAGCACTGCACTCAAGATAGGGTTCCTCAGGGGGGGGGGAGGTCGTGACCCCCCTTGGCTACGCCACTGTAATGGAGATAAAAAAAAAAGTAAAAAAAAAAATTTTTGCAAAGTTATTCATTTTTCATTTAATTTTTAATCTATGTTATTACACTCATGTCCATAAATTAAGGATAATGAAGTTCAGGCAAAGAAAGAGAAAGAAGCAAAACAAATTTGACTTATTTGTAAAGTCTATTTATTAAACAAAAAGTAAAGAGCAAAAAAGATGCTATATGTTTGACATAATTAATAAAAATTGCAAGTTTTACTCCCTTGACCAAATTTCAAAAAAGAACCTATTTACAAAAAACAGTATAACATGGTTAGTAGGATGGTTAATACGGAGTATGTCTCCCGGACGATGCAATACAGGCCTGACAACGCCTAGGCATGCTGAGTATCAAATGATCAATCTGATCTTGGGGAATATTACACCACTCATCAAGCAATGCACTTCGAAGTTCCGGTAGACAGGTGGGAGGGGGTTGACGGGCTGCAATTCGTCGGCCAAGCATATCCCACACATGCTCTATTGGATTCAAGTCCGGTGAGTATGCTGGCCAATGCATACGGGTGATATCCTCCGATTGAAGGCATTCGTCTACAATGTTTGCACGGTGAGGACGGGCGTTGTCATCCATAAACACAAATTCAGCACCCATGGCGCCCCGAAACAAACGTACATGTTGTTCTAGAATGACATCCCGATAGATGTGGCCTGTCATCGTTACACTCTGAACATGCAGGTCAGTTCTGGAACCAAGAATAATTCCTCCCCAAACGAGCCATCCTGCACCACCGTAACGGTGTCTTTCAATGGTGTTCTCTTGGTGGTAACGGGTACCTGGCGCTCTCCAGATGAATGTCCGGCGAGAATCAGACTCCAAACTAAACCTGGACTCGTCGGAAAACATCACACAAGACCACTGTTGCGGTGTCCACAATGCATGCTCTCTACTCCAGGTTAATCGCAGGCGACAGTGAGTTGCGGTAAGTGGAACACATCTAACAGGCCTACGAGCATATAGACCAATGCGCCCTAAGCGTCTGTACACGGTCTGCCTTGAAACTGTCGTACCGGTAGCTGAAGAGAGCTGACGAGACAGGTCTGATGCTGTACTCCGTCTGTTTCTTTTGGCAGTAACTGCCAAATAGCGGTTCTCATTCGGCGTTGTAACTCGGGGGCGACCTGTGCTCTAACGTCTACTCACATTACCATCATCTTGGAATCGTTGCCAATGCCTGGAGATGACACTCTGGGCGATTCCAAGTTCCTCGGATACTTCCAGCTGGGTACGTCCACATTCCAGTCGTCCGATAATTCTGCCACGTAAAACATCATCCAAATGCTTCCTTTGTGCCATAACTATGCGGTTTTTGCACTGAAAGGCTTTCACAGCGCTTGTGAACAATTTTACTTCTTTGCCACCATTCCTTATATACCCCTCTCTTACACTGTCGTCATTGTGACGTACCATCCACGCCATCTGGTGGTTTCCTGAAATTTGCATATTCTTCTTCAAGATGTGTGTGATCATTCCACAGGTGAAATTTTTATTTTAGAGATCAATTTCTGTGTGATTCTGAATTATCCTTAATTTATGGACATGAGTGTATTATTATTCTGGTGTTAAGAATTACCTGTAACTTTGAATGTAGCATCTAATAATATATTAGGTTAAGGTAAGTTTATATTTTTCATTTTTAAATGCTTATTATTTATTGAAGTGGGCTTCTTTTATCTGAGTAATATTTAATACTCTCAAATTTACTAAAAGCTTGACTGTAGTTATATTTTTCTATCGATAGATTAAGAATGAAATTTGCTCCAATTTGTTGCTTCAGTGCTCCAAATCGTCGACACTGTTGCTCCAAAAAGCTGCTCCAAATCAGCCTTATCCAATTCCCACCCCTGCTATTAGGGCCAGAGGAGCCTGGCTCCATCACCTAATCACCATTAATCAAAAGCTCTTCTCATTATACAGCACACGTCTTTTAATAATTTACCTTTATTGTAAAAATACACACATTCATAGCCCCCCACATCCGTTTATGGGCCCTGGACCTATGATCAGAAATGAGCCCCCCACTCTTTCATTTTACAGTCATGTGCTGCATTATTATTGCATGGTTATATCATACCCATACTCTTTTTAGAATGTAACTTAACCTGAAAATACAGGTTATAATTGAAGAGCTCAGTAGATGAATATGTTAAATGACATTTTTATAAAATAGAAATTTCTGGGCCATAAGCGTAAAGTTTTCAAAATTATTGGGGGGGCCAGGCCCCCACAACCACATATATTCACGTCAGTGGTGTAGCGAAGGGGGTCATAAGCCCCCATGAGGAATTTTTTGCCATACAAAATGTATATTCTTCACTCCCTTATCATACACCTGTATACATACATGTGAGTTGCAGAAGGTACCCCCCCATGAAAAATTTCTGGCTACGCCACTGATTCACGTACATATAACTTACTCATAGCTCCAACTACTACGGAATATAATTAACCACTTTTTCTACATGATTTTTCGGCTTAAAATGTAGCAAAATTTTTGTGCTGCGCGCGCGAGCTGGTTACTATTTTGAAAAAAATAATAAAAAAATATACCGTTTACAAAAAGTGGTTAATTATATTCCGTAGTAGTTGGCAGCTATGACTTACTACAGGGTGTCTACCAAATTTCTGAAAGTCAATTTCCGGACTTTTTCCTGACTTTTGGGAGGTCCCGGGAAAAAAATTCCTGACCAGTGCATTTTACTTTGGGAAATTGCACAATGACCCCTCCCTTGTCTTTATATTTGCATATTTGTAAAACTTCTTGAAATCAATTTTAACTGAAGTATACAGGATTAAGCTTTCATCAATTGAGAAACAGAAGTAGTCGCACTTTCTGATAGAATTAACTAACTGTTCTTGGAAATAGGGTCCTAAGCCGTAAGTTACCAAGTAAGCTAATTTGTCTTTTACCCTCCCGTCACGATTGATGAGCCCCCATTTTTCCCTCCTTATACAAACACATCGTTAGATGCTTTCGCGGTTCGAAAAATGTGTTACAGTTGCTTTTGGTTTCCAGTCTGACAATTAGAGAGAAAGCGTAAAAAAAAAGGACACGAAACAGAAAAAAAAAATGATTCTTTTATTGAATTTTCCGGACCCATTATCCAATTTCCTGGTTTTTTCCAGACTTTCCGGACCCATTTTCCAATTTCCCTGTTTTTTCCAGACTTTCCGATTTTCCGGCGCGGTAGACACCCTGTACTATATATAAGTGTAAATTATTGGAGGCGCTCGAGCTCTATGGGTCCATAGAATTCTACACTTATGTAAGGTAAGTATCCATGTTAGTATCTTCCTACCAAGTTATAAGTTAAAAATAGAAGCAAAGTAAAAAATCCAAAGGAGGGGGAAAAAATATTTTTTCGATGAGATACTGCATTTTAGACACATCTGAACTTTTCTTCATTTCTTACTTTACATTGCATAATCTGATTTTAATTAACCAGAGCCTGGCGAGGGCAGCTTATATAGTAACATTGTGTGTTACGTGGCGTCACAATGAATACTAAATCATGATTGAAATCAAAAGAAGAAAATTTTTAAAGGTACAAGTAAAGGTTTTTTTAAACGTTTGTAAATGGCATGAAATACTTTTTTTTATGCTAGTATAAATTAGTTTTCTCTATTTAGTGGTAAATTATTGGGTGGGCTCAGCCCCTATTCACAATTTATTGGGTGGGCTCAAGCCCCACGGGCCCATATAACTCTACGCCTATGTTTTGGGCGGAAGAACATATTAAACACTGCATTGACTATTGGATGTTCATTGCTTCTGCCAACCTTATTAAATGGCATTTTCAGTAGATGAACAGGAAATAAATGAACTGATGATAAAAGACATTCTATTAATTTTACAACTGATTATCTAAAAATTACTAAATTGTCCTTTAACATGTTCCTCCATTCAGCACTTTAATTATGGTAACTATTTTAGAGGTCTAAACTTCATTTATGAAATTATTTTACTTGAAAATGACCATAATAAGTATGTTTATCTAACACATTAAGATTAAAATAAAAGTAGTTACTTAAAACAAAAATCAGGATCTATGTGAGTCACAGACACTGGCTACAAAATAAAGACTATTTAATAATAGCCTTTCAAGCTTTCTTCTGACTAAAATGATCAATGATGTCAGAAAAAAATTGAGGACCAATTCATTCTCAACTGCTAAATGGTTTAAGACAAACTTTGGCCTGCTGTGCTCCTTTGCTAAGTTTTGAAAGGGTTCGCCAGTCTACTAAAAGACCTTACAGACATACACTGTTACTGGAATAGTTGAAAAGTCTAATTGCTGTACACAGGTGCAAAAAAAAAAAAAAAAAAAAAAATGTTCTGTGACTTTTATTATAAACTGAGTTAAGAAGATTCATGGGGTCTTTTTCTGAATGGAAGACTGTGCAATAAATGCTCTTCATGTGTAGAATTTCTTCAATTACGCTGTTGGAATATGCAAAGTGTGAAAGGTTAATATGCAAACAAGTTCACACAACACACATACAATAACAATAACTAACCCCACCAATTTTATTAAACATTTATGATAAACTATCACAAATATATGTTTTAAATTTTAAGCTATAGTATACCTGTAGTCTTGTAAAATTTCATTAGATTGATTTTTTTTTTTTTTTTGGGGGGGGGGAGGTAGTAGCAGTTTGCTTTATTAAATTACATAGGACTGTGCACAGCTCTGGACCCAGCCCCAGTCATGGAGGCCATGCACACATTTTATTCTGTTTTAATACTACCCATTAAAAAAAGGATAGCTGTTTTTTTCTCTATCTAAAACATGCATGAGCCATGAGCTTGAGTGCTCTGAACTTGGTGTTTCTCTCTGTTTACAAGGTTGGCATATTTAGCATTCAGCACAAAACCTATGCTGACACAGAACTAACTTGGCTTGAAAGTGTCTTATTTGGTAGTCTTCAGGTTCTGGCTAACATACTATTCTCCAGGGGTAGCCCTAGGGTATGTGGCAGCCACCCCCCCTCCTCTTGCAAACTTAAAAAAGGCGTCTCCTTTTATGCTCTTGATAAAGTTTTTCTCAGTTTTAGAGTTCAAAATGGTGCCCGGATGCAGTGCTTACTGTGCCAGGCTGGCCCTGATATTCTCTACTAAAAGGGGAAATTTTGTCAATTGGTAACTATTGGCAAAATTTTCTGATCAGTATGAAATAATTTATTTGCGCAATCTTATACTCTTTGCAATAAAATGTTTTTGTTGTCTAGAATGTGATGTGTAAATGTATTTCATACGTTAATATTGATTTTAAAGTAAAGAGATCATTTAAAATTTAAAAACAAGCAGCTTTAAAAAACATAAATATACTAAAAAAAAAAAAAAATTAACGTATTGGGGAAAATAGCTTTCCAATTATTAATGGAGCAAACTTTTTAATATTAACATATCAATACTAACACAACTAGGCAAAATAAAGCAAAAGTTGTACAGTAATTTTGATAATCATTTGTAGTTTGAAATGTTTTTATTTTGCATGTAAGAGGGATAGATTTCTCTATGTGTAATGTTTTTTTCCCCTGATTTGAACTGGCACTATTTTTTCGGGCCCCACTATTGAAACAGGTCATAAGCCGCCACTAGCTCTAACCAAAAATGAGGAAATTGACATGATTCAAAGATGACATGTTATAGACTATTTTTATGCAAGTTGAAAGAATATTTACAAAAAATACAATTACACAGGCTGAAATGAACAAAAATTTCAGAACTTTTACTACATTCATCTGATAAGGATAAATACAACAAAAGACTTCCTAATGAGTGCACCCATAGTAATTTTTCTGAGGGGGAGGTGGCAGGTCAAACCTCAAAATTGAAGCAATTTCAGTTTTGATTTTGTTTATTGATGCAATTTCGCTTACATCATAAGGAACTTACTAAAAATCTAGGGATGGACAAGTTATCTACCTTATCCCACCCCATTTTAAGGGCACTCATGTTTCCACCACCAATTATTTAATAAAAAAATTTTGTATGCACCTAATAAATTTTCTTAATGAAAGAATTTTTTGGCAACTTCTATAAACTTGCTAATTTGTGTACATTAACCCCTTGCGTACCAGGGATATACGATACATGTGTTTTTATAATGTCGCACATAAATACCATAGATGTACCTGCTTATGTTCATGGTATTATTACATAGACTTAACTTTTTTCATCCTGGTATTCTTAAACACAGTGTATAATTGTTATCTCGTATTCTAAGCAATGATTTTTTTCATATCTCAATGTATGATGGGTAGAAAGAATGAAATACATAAGAATTCAAGGAAGATGTGTACTGGTTGGCATTTTCTCTTCTTGACTATTTCTCTGAACCATAAATAAAGGAGTAATTACTTTAATCTACTAATTATATTGTATGATTCAGCCTACTGTGTTTAAGTAGCCATAACAGGTGAACAAATTAATTTATTATTAAATAGAATTTAATAATATGATATTATGGTCCCTGGCCTGGTGTGCAAGAGCACAGCTTTTGTCATGTTCTTCTGAGACTGACATTTAAATACCTTTTGCAATTAACCATTTTCTTGCTGTTACTTCAAAAAGTTTAATAAATGATGGTCTGGAGTAATCTCATTTCCAGATCATGTTCTAGGGCAGGCCATAGTACAGCTTGCAAATTATGTACAGCTGACTTGCAGATGGTGTGAATCTTATGCAATAAAAATATATGTATAAAACAGGGTGAACTAAAAATACCCTATGTTCAAAAGTATTAATTTATTTCAATTATTGTAAATTAAGAAACCTAACAATGTTACTCAAACATTAAAAAAAAAAAAAAATATGTTATTGATTTTATTAAAATAATTTGCCAAACAAAACTTTCTGTGGATGCTGCCTCTAATGCAATACTTTTTTTTTCTTTTAAATAACTGTTTAACATAAAGACTCACAATAATACAGAATGTAGAACACTGAGATCAGTCATCACAGGGTGTCCACCAATGTCAGGAGGCGAAAATAGTATCATTAGTAGCCTCAGTGGCATTAAAAAGTCGACAGTTTAGTAGCCATTTTCTTAATTTTAGTTGAAAAAAATAGTAGCATTTTTGTAGTTAAGAAATAAACATATGTCATTTAGTTTCATTTAAGAAGGAATGAATAAAATGATAAATTAAAAGACTTCATGCGTTACACACTGAAGAACCAAAACATTATCACCATCTACTCAATAATGCATTGTGCCTCCTTTTTCATTCAAAACAGCTGCAAATCACCTGGGCATGGATGCCACGAGTTCTTGGTAGATAGCTGGAGGTATTTTGTACCAAATATTTAAGCAACATTCACACAAAGTCGAGAAATTGGAACAGGGTGGTGTTTGAGCTCTGAGCTGACGGAGAGAGGGGAGCAGCTGTTCTCCTGGAAGATGGCATATGCTGACACGACCATCGACGAGATGAAGGAGAAACCGGGATTCATCCAATCAGGCAACTCTCTTGCACCTATCCATGCTCCAGTCTCGATGTTCCCGTGCTCACTGTAGGCATAGTTGACAATAATGCTTGATAAGCAGAGGTACACGAGTGGGAGCTCTGTGCTCCACAGTCCCATATCCAACTGCTTCTGCTGACTTGTCTGTTCTGAAACACTAGTACTTGTACCTGCATTGTATTGGGTTGCCATACAAGTCTCTGTCTGCTGCTGATTTTGCTATACTAGGCGGGACAGTCTCCAACGTCCTCTTCTTGGATGATGCTTGGGCACCCAACATCTTGGCGTCTACTGCTAGTTTCACCACCATTAATCCACGGCAGATCGTGAACAACCTACTATTCGTGCAGTTTTGGAGACACTTGTTTCCGAGTCTTCTTGCCATTACAATCTGCCCTCTCTCAAATTCGCTGATTTCATCAGCCTTTCCCATCACTCACAAACACAAATGCAAGAATGATTCCTTACCTTCTCCAGCAAACTGTTAAATACCATTCCCACTTAATTACATGATCTACATGTCATCCAGATGAGTTCATTGAATAATGTGGGGGGTGGTCATAATGTTCTGGCTTGTCAGCGTATAACAGACCATATAATACATTCATTTTTATAGCAGAATTTAAAAAATAAATTAGTATGCTTGATGAACGACCAATAGCAACTTCGAAAAGAAAAGGGACGAAAACCAAAATCTGATTTTCAAATTAGTCGCCTGGAGTAAGGTACAAGTAGCCAAAAGTTTGAAAATAGTATGAAAATGACATTATTTGATCAAAAAAGTCGCCTAATCTTTAAATTAGTAGAAAAAGTCGCTGGCAGACACCCTGTCATCAGCATAGCCTCTGTAATTTTGAGATTTTTTGTTCTGGAATCTGTTTCCAAAACTAGTTAAAACTTCTTTTTTTACTTGTTTCAATTTTCTTAAAATGTTTTTCAAATAGCATTGGATTAAAAAATAATTTAAGGTTAATATTTTTGTTCATTGATAATTCTTATAAAAAATACTTAAGATAAAAACATACTTTTCTCCTAATCACAGTTTATCCTTCATTTATTAACAAAAAAAAAAAAAAAAATCACTAGAACATCTGAAATTCATTATTTGTGGACCAAGTAATATTGACCACCCCAGTTATATACAGTACCCCATACCTTATCTGCATGCATCAGTGGTAGTTCCTTTGGGAGGTGAAGCAGATTTGCATTTTATGGCATACAAAATAAGTATTAGTTTTAATGGGTGTAATGACATCAGGAATGAAAAATTTATTTAAAGTGAAACAGGAAAGAATAAACAAATGCTTTTAGATAAAGCACAGGACCTGATTATCACACAGGCACTTGGGGGGCATGCTCAGGGCCCACATGCAGAAGTAGGCCAAAAATTTGAGTTTAAAGCCGTACACTGAGGCACAAAAATTTAGGCATGCTATATATGAGGGCATAAATTTTGATAAGTGCCCTGGGCACAAAAATGATAGTCAGGGCCTGGTGAAGCAGTGATTTTCTTTTGCTTCACTTGACAAACTGCCACTGGTTTGTACTGGAAGTTGAAATTACTCTGGCTATTTCTACAGCTACTTTTGATGGGAGAGGAATAGGTTCAGAGGGCAGTTACAAACCTAACTGCAAGTATATAATTCATTACTTCTATAGGCTCTTGTTTTAGTTTCTAGAAAAATAAAATGCTTGATTTTGTGAAACGGATGGCAATAAATAGTCGAATGAATTAAATTTCTTTCCCTGCAACACTGTTATCTTAAAACATCAATTTTCCATGAAAAATACAGTACCAAGTCTTTTCCACCTATTCCTTCACTATGTTGCATCTAAGCAACACAATTTACTAATAAAATAAACAAAAGCATACCTAGACATATGTAGAAAAGCAAATATAAATCTGATAAACATAGTAAGCAGCTAAATATAGATTTTTTCCCCCTTGTAATTTACTTTTTATATTGGCCTTCCCACCAAAATGTAGATATGGGTTGATGAGTGTTTTGCTGGTGATAGAGGGCCTTCTTCTACTTTTCAAAATGCAAATAAAGTTCATAACACTGTTCTGTTTTCTGTATTTTACAGGAAATTAATTCACCTTTAACACTGACTTCTTAAGTACTTTTTAATCCCCATAAAAAAACACTTAACAGGTTAAAAGTTTGTGATGCAGCATTTTACTTTATAGCTATGAATTCTAAATATGGGTCTCAAAAACAATGTTATCAAATTTTGAGCGACTTCATGAGATTTTTAATTCCATTACAATTAGTAATCCGCAAGTAAAATATACGTAAATGTTTACTTTGTGTCATAGTATCCAAACTAAGTGAAATGTATTCAAATACACAGAGCCCTTTTGGATAGTATTACACGAAAGATAAATTATTGGAATAAATTCATTTGAATACATAATATAGGCTCAGTGAAAGTGTTGACACTGTAATTGATAATTAAAAGAATCACTTGAAAGTGTAAATTTTAGGAAATAAAACAAAAGTACCTGCAAGGAAATTTAAAAGAATCTTATAAAGTCACGCCAGGGCGTCACTCAAAATTGGATATCATTATTTTTAAGATCCATATTTAGAATTCATAGCTTAAAGTAAACTGCTGAGTCACAAACTTTTAACCCATTAAGGTTTTTCTATGGGGGATATCATTACTTTTTAGACACCTGTCTAATTTATGACCAGACGATAATAAATTAGACAGGTGCCTACTAAATTTCTGTAACTCAATTTTCAGACTTACAGAAGCTTCCTGAAAAAATTTCTTTATCATAGATGTATTTTAAGTTCAGAAATCCCTCAACACTATAACCTCCTTTTTATATTTAAATATTTTGCTACAACTTAGAATAAATTTTCAACTGTAATATAATTAATGATGCTCTTTAAGATAGATAAGAAAAAATAACTGAGTTTCAATTAAGATACTATATCTTTATCTAGTTTACCAGTAGTGACTAATATGACTTGTGTTACAGGGGGCACCAAATTTCAAACAAATTTTTATCTTTTGGTAGACTACCCTTCAAATCTGGAAGAATACAGAGCAATACTAGTGAAAATTTAACTTTTATCACTGGTCATAGACAGATAGCTTTTTGGCCCTTCCATCACAATAAACATCTCACCACAAAAATGCAAAACACGAGTGAGGATTGCATATCCCACAAATATTCTGAATTATTCATTCTATTTTAACATAAATCATCTTTATCCAAATTTTCACTCTCTGGAGTCCAGACAGAAAAAAAAAAAAAAAAAAGCTAAGAAATTTTTATATGAAGGAAAATATATTCTTTCAGAAAATTTTCCTGATCCATTTTGCATTTTCCAGACATTTTTCAAGCTTTCCTGATTAATAGACACCCTGTTAGATTGATGGATGAATTTCAGAAGTTTACTTGACACCAAGTCATGTAAGTAAATATAAAATTCTGTTTTCATGCAGTATCAGAGTATTTGAAAAGTCGCAACATGCTCTTTGTAACAGGTGTGTAACAGAAGATTGACATGTTTTTGTTGTAATTTATTCCCTAGAAAATCACTTTATTTCAGTTTTGTATGCAGTACATGGGACCTTATCTATACTTTTTGGTATTTATTTTGAAATTTTAGTATTCAAATCATTTCTTGATATGACGAATTCCAATTGACACTAATGTTTTCCATGTCAAAAGTCTTTGCTAACTATTTTTTGTTAATTTTCAAAAATAAACAAAACCACATTCGAAAGATTACAG
The DNA here is from genome assembly GCA_038373885.1 of Cheiracanthium punctorium. Taxonomy (NCBI): domain Eukaryota; kingdom Metazoa; phylum Arthropoda; class Arachnida; order Araneae; family Cheiracanthiidae; genus Cheiracanthium; species Cheiracanthium punctorium. The sequence goes on along the minus strand of JAWZYV010014218.1, from coordinate 830,568 downwards.
TTTAAAATTCAATCATATGAACAGTAAGTACATCTATGCGAAATAGCCAGATTTCTATCGTTGCTATCTATGTATAAATACTCTTAAAAACCAACAGATGCCTATAGTAGTATTTTATAGACATAGAGGAATAATTAAAGTGATTGTTCCACATATGGTATCAGGTGCCCAAGTGCCTTGTAGGGTTAATTTTAGTAGCTTATTTCTTAATATGCCAAAAATGTAGCATTTTTGCATAATTTTGTTTTTAAAAAATAAACGTATGTCATTTAACTTCAGTTAAAAAGGAATGAATAAAATAAGAAATTAAAAACTTCATTCGTTATATAACAGAGCATATAAAACATTCACTTTTAGGTACAGTTAAAAAAAAAAACAGATTAGATGATTTGATGAATGATTATTGGCAACTTTTAAAAGAAAAGGGAGTTGACAAAAAACTAAATCTGATTTTCAAATTAGCCGCCTAGAGCTCAAATTTGGCCTACAAGCGGCCAAAAACTTGAAAATGGTATGAAAATAAGAATTTTCATTATAAAAGTCACCTTATATTTAAATCAGTAACAAAAGTCGTATTTTAGTCGCCAGTGAACAAACACCCTATTAAATCCATAATAAAGTTTTTGTTAATGGGATAATTTTCTTTAATAAAAAATAGATGGTGCCAAAATTGTTTTTGTAACAAAACAACCAGGATGAGAATTGTAAGAATCTTGCTTTTTAATCTGTATAAGTAAATGCTTTACAGATTAAAACATTTACTTATACAGATTAAAAAGCAAGTAAAAATTATATACTTTTCATATTCTACCATTCGATATAACTAATTCTATTTTTTTAATCCCAGCAGAAAAAAGTTTATCATTGTTTATTTTATGTATAAATTTATAAACTGGCTACAGCTGATCGGTGTATTCTTCTGCGAAACCAGGTGGCCTTTGTCTTATCACACACTGGATTTAAGTTATTTTCAGTGTCATTACGCAAGAGTTATAGTCCTCTCTTTAAACAGGATTAAATAAATTCAAAAAAAGAAAAAAAAAAGTTTTCCTAAATAAACAGGCAACATCAGTCACCTATTAAAATCGTGTTGATTTTTAAAAAGTTGTTAGAGTGGATTCCAAGATCAAAAGAGATACCAAGAGAACCCCATTTCTAGATGTAAATATGAGTGTGGAAGTTTATTGACGGTTGGTTTGTTAGTGTAGGCTGTGTCACTCGTAGAACTGTCGTTATACACAACTTTTTCCAGCACAGATGAAAGTGAAAGACATGATAGAAAATACGATTTCATGTTAAACTATTGAACATAATGGATTTTATTTAGATGAGATTGGAAGATAGCTCAAAGTACATCTTAAAATTATATTTAAGGATGTTTAAAAAATTAAATAACAAAAATGTGATTTTAAAATAAACATAATTTGTTTAAAATAACATACAAAGTCATTTTAATTTATAGTTACATAAGAAATAACTGTAAGTGGATGTGTTATTATATGTGAATTAACTGTATTGTCATACATTAATGAGGTGATGTACAAATTTCCAGATGTTTTCATAAAAATATTCAGAGATAGGTTTAAGCATAGTAAGGGGCTATCCAATACCAATAATAGCAACAGTATTATATATGTAAGAAATCCTTGCTTTCCTTCACAATTTGCTTACAGACCCTGAAACACTATCCTCTGATAAGATTTTTCCAATTTGAGAGCCATTGGAAAGCAGCTTAAGTCAACATATATTATTTTTCACATCTTTGAGCCCTTTTAAGACGAAGACTTGACCGGTTACTTGAGTGCCTAATAGTCGAGATTTTACGTAGTGGGGAAAAAAAATATGGCATCTAGATCAGTGAGACTTAAAAAAAAAAAAAAAAAACTGAAATTGGGGGAAAGTGCCGGTTTTTGGAACTTTCCAGTTTTCGGAATTCCGGATAAAGGGTCCAATACTGTACTAAAAAAAAAAAAAAAAATTTAATTTATTGTATACATCTGTGATTAATATTTAACGAATAAAAGCCTAGGCCAATGTTACTGGGACAACCTACATATTGACTGACATAATATTAATGCTTAACTTTACAAGAAAATTCAATTGTACAGTAAAAGCTTTCAAAAATGAAATTGCACATATTTATTTTATTTCTTTGCGGGGGAGCATGTGTCATGAGCTTTGTTGAATGAAAACATAAGTTAGTGAAATAAAACAATTAAATCAGCTGAAAAAAATGGGGGATAGGATAGGTGAACTGCGTACTATAAAAAAAAATTGTTATATTTGCCAGAGATTCAATTTATTGTCTTCTTAAATACATGGTAAGTCATTTGAATTCCTGTGCTTTTTTTCAAAACACAAATTTTTTTACATCAGTATTATGAGCATTCTAACAAAATTTGTATCATGAAGTAAAACTTCATGAGACAAATGATGACTTTGAATGACGTCATAAATGACTTTGAATGCTTTATTTACTGAAATTTCTTTTAATGTTTTTCAGCAGAATTCAATTAACATTTTTTATATATGAATGCATTCAATAATTTTGGATTAAAGTATGTCTAAAATGATAAAATTATCAACTGCAAAAATATCATTAGATAGCGTATTTATTAAAAGTATAGTAGCCCCCTCCCCCATAACAAGGTAGATACGTTCCATGCTATAGGAATCCGTGTTGTACGTGGCCTGAGCTATACTCCACCTGGAGTGCAAACTGTGCGGAATAATCGCTGCAAAACTTATTTGTACTCCTTAGAAACAAACACAATGATGTTTAGTGTTGCCATTCAAAAGTTTTATTAATTACAGGAGCTAAAGCATCATAAAATCAGAGCATCTGTCTCATTTTACCATGTTATACGAGTCTCTTTAAAGCATTATAGGAACATGATTACAATTTTTTTGCCATGTTCTACAAATCCATGTTGTACGGACCCATGTTTTAGGGGGGGGGGGGGGGTGTCACTGTACTACTGTAGGTGTTAAGACAAAATTTGCAGAAAAAAGTTGCTGGATGATGCCTGTCAGTCTACTCCTATTCCCATTCTTCGTACTGGAATGGATGCTTATTGTCATTGCAAATAATTATAAATGTCAAAAATATTTGTCACTCTGTTGGTCAAGTCCAAGGGTAGAAGTTTGCGATCTTTTCTGGTTGTACTTTCAGCAATCACTGAAAATATTTTAGCTGCTCCCAAATAAAGTTTGTAGACTATAAAATGCTTGCTACACAAAAATTTTCAAAAACTTGCATCCATTACAATGAAAATTAAATGCACAAACATTCATTCATAAAATTGCCATTATTCAGAAATGAAAATAGGAATAGAAGTTTTTCTTGGCTGCTCTAGGAAAAACTGTTTTTTTTTTTTTTTTTTTTTTTTTGGTTTATTTGCCCATTTAAATTTGACTGACCTGGACAAATGCAAATTTTGATCCCTGGTCAATGTTATTATGAAGGGGTGATAACAGTCAATTTCTAAAAGATTTTGCTATGAAAATTAAGTATATATATTTTAAAACTAGCGAATAAAAGGCTTAGTCTTTACAAAGTTTTTAAAGCAATCTAATGAGAAATATACTTGCATCTGCATAACTATACCAAAAATCACTTCAAATCTCAATTTTCTAGTGACATTTTAAACAGGATTAAATCATGCCATATGCATTCATTTTAAAATACTTTTGAATACATTTATATTTTATATACATTTAAAACTATACAAATAAACTTTAAAAAAAAAATCTCACTAAGGTTCAATCCCTACCATTACACTGTAATTTGTTGCTATGTATTTATTAGCTGATCTGATATTCTGAGTTAATTTGGGCTAAAATTGATAGTCTATTTAAAAAACAACCAAAAATTTCACTTATGTAACATTGCTGTAACACACCAACAGAAGGGGAGAAATTGCTGATCAGTTTAAAATAAATACACTTTGCTTTCTTTAATGCATGAAATCTCCTTTTGCACAGTTGTATACCTCATGATAACTTTTTTTTGTCAGTGTTATACACACAATGAGAAATTTTTTACCACAGTCAGCAACGTCTGAATTTCCAGGACACAAAGCAGCACAACTGTGGCATTGGCATTACTGCTTTAAACAAACTTTCTACTAATGCAAGACAATGAATGTAGCATTTAAAATAATAATAATAAATTCAGTTATAAAGAAAAGCTCTAAAAATAAATGAAATTTGACCCTTGTAAAATTATTTTAAATATACAATCAAACAACTAGATGAAAATGATATCTTAAAAAATTCTATATATTCTGATTTGGCTGTAAAAAGATAGAAATGTTGTTACATCTGCTAGTCATTATTTTAATCAAGTAAAATGAAAGATATCATGAGTTACTTAAGATATTTGAATTTTACACCCATTGTTGCTTCCTGCTATTGGACAACAAAAGCTTATATAAAGACATTAAGTTTTTTTATCAGTCAGTGAGCATAATTTTGTTTCGCTTTTCCTTGTATGCTGTCATGAACTGTTTTTAACACACTTTAAATAATTCAACTATTTGTAAACCATAATGCGCTGAAACCTTTTGAGGGGGAAAAAAAAACTTCACACCACACTATGTATTTTTTAATAAAGTTAGTAGCTCGGCAAGTACAAATAACAAAATTAAGTTTTGTGGGGCGAAAAATAGGCAGTTAGAGCATAAACAAATAGGTAAACTGAGATCATAGATACTTTCCAACTATACACTTTACTGATGTTGAAATTAAACAAATAGATAAAAACTCTCCTGATCCTGATAAAACTGATATATTTATTAAACTACAAATCTTTTATACAGCTGAAGATACACTTCATGAAAAAAATAAATAAGAAGGAAATAGAACAAAGAAAATTATTTAATGGTTGAGAATAATAATGGAAGATTAAAATTATATAAGTAAAGTAGATATACATAAATACATTCTTTTTAAACTTAATGGTTTTAGATATTCTGATCAGCAATAATATTTAAAAAAAAAAAAAAAAAAATGCGGTAGGAGGATCCAATACAAGATTACAATCTAGATCTCAACATTTGGACCATCACAACATATACAGTTTCATATAATGAGAAATAACAATTTTTTAAAAGTTGCAAATTAAAATTTAAAAATTAATGAAAATTTATAAAATTAATTTGAACTAATAACATGCAAGGGTTTATACATAATTAAAGAAAAAAAGCACTATACACAGAAATTACAAGTAATTTTTTTAAATAGAAACATAATATACTCCATTAACATTTCTCACAGTTACAATAACGTACAGCATACAATCTTTCACAAAAATTTTTCGTTAACAAATTGCTATAGTTAAATTACACAAAATTGTGATTATTATGCAGTAAAAAAATGCATATATTAAGAAAACAACTGCTTGGATCACAGGCAGGCTATTCGTTGTTTCAACTACTTCTTTAGGATGATTTCATATTTAGCTCGAACAAAGCAAGGCAACATTTGGTTCAGTGGACAGCTTTCTTTCGAAAACTAATTTCAGAGCACTATCTCAGCTTATATTTAGCTGAGATATTCATCAAACTGGCTCATAATTTGTATTGTGTCTACAATAAACACCAAGAGTAAGAATGATATGAGAAAGTACTATACACTTTTCCAAATGATTAAACCAACCAGAGTACTTAAGACAATGCACTTAAGTATCATGTCTTAAACACAATCCACAACCAACAAGTGGTTTTTAAGGTCTGCCCTTGAGGTCTTAAGATTTAAAAAAAAAAAAAAAAAATGTTGTTAATTTTATACAGTGATGTGTTTATTCTTTAAGAAGCATTTAAAGTAGGAAAAAAAGTTATTACTAAAGAATGCCTTATTAAAAAATGAATACAACATAGAAGAAAAAAATGTCTTGTGTTGTGAGAACTTTTTATGTAATGAGTTTGCTAAGAGAACAGTTTTACCAACTAAGACTGCAGGAGGATGGAAGGGACTTACTTATAGCTTAAAACATGAAAATAAATTAGCTGTGCCTGGGACTCGAAAAAATTCAGGATATCTTCACAACAACACTAATACATGAAAAACCCTTGGGTTTTATGAAACTGAAAAATTCTTAAACTTGAAATTGCATTCCAAAATCTTCTAAAATGTGGCACAAAGTATGTATACAAAATATTCTAAGATTTCCCCCCCCACTTCTAAAGTCCATAATATACCTTGCAAAAAGACATCCTAAAACATTTTTAAGTACCTGATATAACTGTTCTCTCTCTCTCTCTCTCTTTTTTTTTTTTTTTTTTAATGCTTCAAAATTACTTAATTCTGGTTACAGTCTTCAACATTTCAGCTTTCATTATAAAAATGTCAAAAGAAAGCTGTTTTTAGAAGCAAAATTTAAATAAGCATGATTAAATTATTTAAATTTATTTTATTTGCAAAAAAGTTTATAAAATTTGGATTTACATTATTGTTAGCAGTCAATAACAAGTATTTGGCTTTGTCAATTTGATATAAGAAATCTTAGGTCATAATTGTACATTACACGTATGAAACAAACAAACAAACAAAAAAAAACAATCAGCACTAGGAACTAGAATAGCATTTTCAATTTTTTCAAAATCATTAAAAAAAGGAAAAAGGAAGGAATAAACTATAATCAGTACATGCACAGATAGTATAAAATGTCTGGAAATTCATGTCAAAAAGTTTCAAATTTTTCTCTCTTAGTTCCAGTTAGAGTTTTAAATATATGCATACATAAATAATTAAACACAGATATCACAACATGCCTTTTAAAAAATCTCTTATACTATCATAAAACTTACTAAACCATTCTTTACAGCTTTTAACAAACATGCAGCAAAATTTTATACATGATAAATATACAATTAATACATAAAGTTCCAACTAAAATAAAAATTAAACACAGCACAGGACGACTGACAAATACCAGAGATTTAAAGCGACTTTTTAAAGATAAATTACATGATAATGTTTGCGGGTATTTTGTTTTTAATACAAATTATTTTTCTCAACAGAATTTTTTATATATTATTTCTCTCTTTCATTTAGGTAATAACATACAATGAACACAGTAAAATAATGTCACTGTAAAACAAAATAAAGATAAAAATTTTAGTTCTTGAGTACAGCTGTTTCAGAAAGAGATTTTCTGAAATATAGACATGTTAAATAAATAAGAAAGAAAGAAAAAAAAAATTGTTTTCATTATTTGCTAAACTATTGTTTATTAGACAGTTCAAACACGTGGTGTTAATGCTAGTATTTTTCTTACTGTACAAAAGGTACAATTATCACTGTTATTTGAAAAAAACTACAGCTAAAAACTATGGTTAAGAAGTCTGTGCATAGGTAGCTTTACGGACTTCATCTATAGCTTTGCACCATTTAAGAGCAAATCCTTCAGGGTCTTCTAAATAATATGTTCGATTAGGCTGAAAAAAAAAAAGTTTAAAAAAAATTATAAGGGTTACAAGAAAAAAAAGGGGGGGGGGGAACAATTACAATGCTTTACATATAAGGGGGATAAAAGCTGTAGAAATTAAGATATTTAGATAAATTATTTTGCATCATCAGAAGTGTGTATGCTACATACTGGAATATATATGTATACATAAAATTAATTATCTCAATATTTATTTATCCTCCAGAGTGCTTTTTAGAGTGTTACATATGCATCACATATTTAAAATTTTTTAATCATGAGCTGCACAGCAAATGCAAAAGGTACTCTAGGGGTAAAAATTACAAATTTATATTATTACATCTTTGCTAGTGGTATTCTTACAGATAAAGCCAATTTTAAAAGTAAAAGCACTTGTTTCTGGGTGCAAATAAACAATGAAACACTTTTTTATATAACTATTTAAAAAACACATTTCTTATTAAACATTCAACATTTCTTGTATACTTACAGTATGTACAAAGAATATTTTAAAACTCTTAGGCTCAGGTCTTAATTCTGGTGACCTAAAAAAAAAAAAGGGGGGGGGTGAGAAAATTTCTATACACATACTATATATCGCAAGAATTAAGTCTATAGGTAAACTAAAGCTAGGAATAAAAGCTGATATTAAGAAAATATAACAAGTTCAAAATACCATGGAATTTCTCCTTTAAGTACCAAATTTTGTGGATCCACATAATAGAGATGTGGTCCAGTAGTTAAAAGGAGCATGCGACGTCGGGCAAATAACCCCTGTGGAAATCAAAAATTTGCGTAAAATAAGTATACAAGCTATACAAAAATATGAATTAATGGGCCCGTTCGAGAATTCACCGGTTGGTTATGCACCGGTGCTACCGGTTGCGGTCATTCTTTGGTTAAGTGACGTCACGGTTGTCAACCGGAAGAAAACAGAAATAAACATTGGCAACACTACGCTAATAACCAGAATAACCCACCTCGCTAGCAGGGTCATTCAGGTTGCACTCTGGTCACGCTGAGCAGACAACTGCTACATGACCGAAACGTTTTCAAACGCGGTTAATTCCACAGCTCCGCCCAACGCTCCGCCTTTTCGAACGCTCTGGTCGTGCACCGGTGTTACCGGTGCACAACCGATGAATTCTCGAACGCGCCCAATATAAAATAGGCGAAGTTGTTATTATTTCTTTCTCCTTTTTCTTTGCAGTTTTATAATTATATATGTTCCCTTACACTTTTGCATTATATACAGTATGCATTTTCGTTCTTTCAAAAGTTTGCTGAAGACTGCAACCATTATATTATACCATAATTAAGTTATAGAAAACAGCTATGATTAGACTTAAAAATGGCAAGCTTATTCAAGAATGATTTTGGTTGCTCTAATTTGAGATGAAAAAATAACATTTCTTGGATATAGAAAAATGTTTTAGTAAGAAAGCAGATGTTACTTTTTAAACTGACACATTCTTCAAAGTGTGACAGATAATTTAATCTTTCTGTCTGAAGTATAACCTTACAACAGTTTAGATCAGGCAAAATTAAACAGTTTGCAATTACAATTTTTAAATAAGATAACATACAGTGACATCTCACTTATACGCATTTTAGGGGAGTGGTTTAAAATCGTGTATAACTGAGAGCCGCGTATAAATGAAAGGGTCTTATTTTCTGACTCTTCTTCTAAATTATGAGCGACAAAAAATTTGAAAAAAATTATGTTTAATATTTTTTCATTTAAAAAGAATAATATTACATTTTAAAATATTTAAAGTTACAATTTAGTTTAAATTTTAAATCAAAACTAGAATGCATGTATAATTTCATTTTACATAGGAAAAACTTGACTAATATTCCTTTATCAAAATGTCATCCATACTGCAGTTTATTTTTGTTTAGGCAGCATTTGTAATGCAATCTTTTCTAACTCATTAAAATATGCTATTGTATTAGAAATTAAGTCTTAATTTTACAGATAATGTCTTAATTTTTCTAGGGCTCCTAAAGCAGTAGCATAAGATGGGACAGAAAGATAAGTTGCATCATTATCATCTTATTTATCATTATCTTCACCCGTAACTCATCAAGAACAGTTTCAAAGTTTACTTGATGTATTTTTATCAACACCTCCAGCATTCACGTTTTTTAAACACCGTGTCTTCGAGGACAGTGACAGAGAAAAGTACCTCTGTGTGACAGGATTTGTTTATTTTCTCACATAAATGAGAAAGGCAATTCAAAGTGGCACTTATAAGTGAGAAATCTATAATACTTTTTTGCTATTCTTTGTGACGAGACCTTCTAAAATTTGAGTATAAAAGAGAGACGCGTCTAACTGAGAGGTCACTGTATCTTGAAGTTCATTTTTTAAAAAAGTTTAAATGTATACATTAATATATATATTTTTTTAATCATGCTATTTTTCGAAGAATAATTTTATTATTACTATAACTTTTAAAGAAGATTTTAAAAGAATTTAAAACAGAAAAACAAAACTACACAACATAGTGTAATCTTTTCTTCAGTTATACGCTTAATCATGCAAACAGTATGAATATAACTGTAATTAAAAAAGAACTTTGGACATACAAATAAAGAAGCAAGCAAATTTACATATATAGGATATTTATATCATCTCATGCAAAAAAGAAAAAAAAAAGTTTCGCAAATAAATATAATACAGTACACATATCATGAATAATAATTTCAGACACCCAAACTAACCTTTCTTTTATCAACTAAGCCTTGTTTAAGAATAAGGTTTCCTTGTACAAATTTATGCCAACTATTAGTTTTTGCTTGCTGATCTAACCTCTGGGCCATTTCTTCAGGAGATATATCTAATATTGAGTTTTTCTTTTTAGGAGGTTCTTCTTGGGTAGATATGATTTTTTCTTCCTCTTCAGGCTCAGGTTCTGGTTCAACAAGTGCCAGACCCAGAAGGCGTGTCATTTGTTTATCATCTAGACCTGGCTCTAAATGATCAGGAACCTAAAATTAAAAACAAATTAGAATAAAATATTCAAATTTTAAAAAGATATATTATACCAAGTTTTTATGATGATGAATCTATTGTGAATAGATTATTTATATTTGCATACTTTTCTTTTGCAACTCAGTTCAATGTTGATTACAAAAAACCTAAACTCTTACAGCACTCTGTATAATACAAGTAGCTGAAAAATTGGCATATTAGGCCAAGTAAGAGTATTTAGTACAACTGTATGTTAACGCAAAGAGCCTCTGTTTGATAAATTCATCTGTCCTTAAAAAATATATGTAATCACCATTACAAAATCAAGATGATCTCGCCTTACTCAAACTGGAAAAATTTATATCGTGACTAAGTAGATACTGTGAAGGACACTATTCAACTCAAACTACAATAACAAATACATTTTTATAAATATCAAAAAACTAGCTCTTTAAATATAAAATTAAGACTGTTTAGTAAGCAATTGTTTTTTACAAAACTAAATAAGTTTTGAGCAACTATCAGATTTTAAGTTCTAGAAGGACGAAAACGTTTGAAAGCAATTTGATAACAGTTTATAGTGGAAATCTCCTCATAAATTTACTAAGGATACGAAATTTCTTAAACCTGCCAATCTCACATTCAATCTTATTGTATAAACCATACATAAAGAAAGGAAAATCACATTTAATTTTGTTTTTAGAAATTAAGAAAAGAAAACATCTAGCATACGGGGGAAAAAAAAACATGAAATAAGGACAAAAAAGAAATATCAATTTTTCACAATGTTTCCCTAAACACAAACAATCTACAGTAATTTTACAGTCTATAAAGAGCTAAAGAATGATTATATAAAGAACATAATACTGGTATTTACATAAAGTCATATAACCTGATATTGGCTCCGCAGTTCTTCATTACTTGAAGTACCAGGAAGATATGGAAGAATTCTAGGAGGAGTGCATTCATGTAAAGTATCCCAAGGGATATCATGTAAGAAAGGATGATTTCTGATAGAGGGATAACTATCAGTATCATTTGAACCTAAACGTTGAGATGGCTCAAGAACCTATAAAGAGATTTATTAAAAATCAAATGGAGAGCAGTATACATGTTTCAGGTTAAATTTAAAAACAAAGCAGTATAAAAACATAATGCTAATTGGTTGAATTTATAATTAGTAAATGATGACATTGAGTGACTATACTACAAAAAATAACTATTTTCAAATACAGCATGAACATTTGTAACATAATATAAGTTTGAAAACTGTAAAATACACAACACCCAAGAAGAGAAAAAAATTATAAAGACATTTTACCAAAAGTTTTTGTACAAGGTCTTTTGCCAAAGGAAGAAATCCATCTGGAAAATCATATTCTAGCTTCGTGATTTTTTGAAACATAAGATATTCATTTCTATTACAAAAAAAGAAAAAAAAAAAGTAAGGGAAGTACATTTTTGTATATATACATGCATTAAAATTTTAAGTGAACAGAGATAAGAATACTTACGGTGCTCTAAAAGGTGGAAGACCAGAAACCATTTGATATATTATGCATCCCAGTGCCCACAAATCAACACTACAGGAAGATTTAAAAAAAAAATTAGTGTTCAAAAGTTTAATTGTAAAAAAAAAAGATCAAAAAATAAAAAAAAAGCTAATAAGCATATTAATTATTACTGATACAATATGTGTTTAGTCAAAAGTATTCAAGTAATTTTTTATTATTTGTTATTTTGTGATTAAATTACAATTAATTTTTCCTTTTTGGTTGATAGTTACCCAAATTTTAGTACTAACTAAAATTTTTAAATATAAAACTAAATGTATTAAATTGTTTATATCAAATTAATATTCCATTAATAAATTAAAAGATTAAAACCACTAATTGAGATTTTTTTAAAACTAGTAATTAGACATTTTTGTAGGTCTTAAAATTGCACAAATATTAAAATAAAAAATTGAGGTATTCTGTAATGTTTTCAAAAATATTTTAATTACCGAGTACAATAAAAAGAATTGCTATAGCAAACTAGAATTCCAGTATTTTAAGCTTATTACTGTATTAAAACGTATCAGGTATAAAAAGAATTTGTATTAAAATTAATATAACTCATAGCTATTTTAATTACTTATTCTGCATACTCAAATCATTTACTATACTTTTTTTTTTTTAATAGAAAATAAATAAGCAAGAACCCCTAGAAAGCTAGCAGTGCATAAAAGAACTGTAATAGGTGCAATTTTAATAGAATAGCAGAAAAAATAGTTCCTGGTAGTTTTTCAAATTCTGTTTTCAAGTTTTACATGTTTTTCACGAAACTGGAGAATTTTTTATATAAACATAATTTTATTTATTGCGTATTCATGATTTTTTAAAAATATTTTTAGAGCCGTTAAAAAAAAAAAAAAAAAAAAAAAAAAAAAATCGCTGCCGTTTCGGTGATTGTTCTTTTCATTTTTGTACCACATGCACTATTTCTGTCACACCAAAGGCTACAGAAAACACTAAAGTAAAGAATGTTTCATTAGACATTTGATGTCTAATGAAATGAAAAGACAATTTTCTTTTTTTTTTTCATTTCATTAGACATCAAATATAACATTTTCAATGAAAAGAAGCAAAAGGAAAAAAAAAAAAAATTCACTACAAAAGAGTGACAGAAATGATGGAAAATCATCAATCTTATTTTGTCCTGTTTCGTGAGAATCACCCGTATAATTTCCTACATTTTTTCTTAATTGTATAAATAAAAATTAAATGGCTTGAAATTGCCCAACTATGTGAATTATATTGATTAATGCAACCAAACTAACAAATAAAAATGCTACTCAATAAAATTTATTACATTCAATTCATAATATTTATGATTATTAACTCATATAATGCTTCTTTAATGCTTAGCAAAACTATTTACAGTGGAGTCTTGACTTGCACAAGGGATGCATTCAAAGAATCTTTGTGTAATTAAAAATTTCACATTATGAGATAGGGTATGTATACGACTTCAAAACACACAAACATTTTAAACGCTTATAAAGACCCCTATAACTGTTTTAAACTACTCCTTAACTACATATTACCATTTCAAATATAAATTAATGAATAAATGAATGCTGCTGTGTTGGCAAAAAATCTTGCACTGTAGTGCAAATCCACTGCAGTCATTTAATGCAATAAACAAATAACTAATAGAAAGGGTAAAGCTAACAAATTAAAAAAACGTTTACATTTTTAAAAATTAGATTCATTTTAACAATCTGCTATTTACCTTGGTGATGCACTTTTATCACTTAACATTTCTGGAGACACATACTGAGCAGTGCCAACAAAAGAATTCTTCCTAGATGCTTCACTTGAAGGCGCTGAGAAAGAAAGTTATTTTTTACACATAAAAAAATACAAAATGTTTCTTCTTCTTCTTTTTTTTTTTTTGGTAACAACTAACTCAAATAAGTAATACAACAGCTCACAAAGAGCATAAATCAACAAAGCAACTTGTTCTAATTTTAACCATTTTCCAAGTTACTGTGGGTAGAATGAAAAAGCTGCAAACTTTACAAAATCCCTATTTTTTAAGTTAATAACCACATTACATAAAAATTAAGCAAATAATAATGACTAGTTACGAGTATTGAAACAATGAAAAAATATAAAATCAAACATTTTCCTATTTTTCAAGTTTTTGAAGAAAACACTCCTTTCATTTTAAGTAAAATAATTTCACTATTAATTTTCATTTTCATAATTAAAACACAAATGAGTCCATAATATTATGAAACCAATAAAAATACATTAATTATGTAAGTAAAAAAAAAGTTATAAATCAATGCATGCAAATATGGTTAAAAGTGAATTATTAAGGTGAGAGATGGCAATTTTTTGACAAACATAAAATTTGATTATGTACACCAAAAAATAAGCCAACCTTTTCTAGACAAGATAACCAATATACAGGGTGAATCTAAACTCTTGGGCAAAATTTAAGGGGTGATAGTACACATCAAGCCAAACAATATTAAATAGGAAACTAAGGGTCCCAAATGTCTTACGAAGGAGATAGATGCCATTAAAGTTTAGGGTGCAAAATTTCAAATGATTATAAAAAAAAAAAATGGAAAAATTGTTCTTTTTGTCAGTATTTTCTTGAAAATAAATTTTAAAAATAAAGCTCAAAAAATGCCGATAGTGGGTGTTTTAGACTTTGGAATAGCAAACAACTATTTTTTACAGTTATTTTATGTCTCATTATTAAAATGCTTTCAAAAGCTTAGACTTAAATTTTGAGCTCAAAACCTGAATTGTTGGGAGTGGTTAAGTAGTGCAAACTGAACTGTGTTCAGGAGTTGAAATTGTTAGCCCATGTTTACCAGTAAAGTACTTTGTTTTAAATCCTTTTTGACCTTCCCTTTTTTTAACCTAAGAACGTTTTAAATTACTTTTAATATGCACTTAATAATTTGCTTTCGTCCTGGCTGTAATTTAAACAAAGTTTCCATGTGAAGCCTAACATCAGCGATCTTGGGCATCGGCGAATCTGCCATATTGTGATGTCATGATTAGAGCTGGCACACGCACGCTTAAAACGAAATCATGTGTCATAGTGTGTTTTATTGGCTATTGCACATCACCGCTTCATCACTCAATTCAAGTGGCGAGTTTCTCTTGTATCAGTCTGTGGCAGATTGCTTAAAAGCAGCGGTCATACATGCCAGAGTTTAATCTCGAGTTTCATTTCATTTTTGCATTATGCAGATGTAGTGGAGATGAGTTTATAAGGCTGCCTCTACCCTGAGAGGGCATTTTTCTATTTTAAATGAGGTATCATTTGTTTTCAAATTTAAGAAGAAAGATATACGTTTTAAGAAGTATCAACATGCATAGATACGGCAAATCATGAGGAAAGTAATTAAGATTTTTTTTTTTTACTTGACTTAAAGATAACTCCGGCATCCCTATTCTTAGTATTCTTAGGTCTTTTTTATGGGAATCAGTGCTATGTACTACTGCTATGTCAACCTTTTATTTTTGAATGAAAATCAGTAAATTAAATTAATATTGTTGAATAAATCACATAACAGCTAAATTCTTTTTAATTAAATCATCTACAGTCATTTTTGTAATTGTTATTGTTTTTATTAATTGTTAATAAAGCTAAAATTTGTTATAAATTTAAGTCTGTTTATCTTCAAAGCCTACTTTTTAGCTCAGTATTTCAAGATTAAAAATTTACAGGTCTCTAACAAATATCAGCAAATGCTGACACTGCATAATAGATAACTCTGCTTACTGATGTTTAATTATTTCTAATTTAATAAATTGAGATGTTTAAATTAAAATTGTAGAAATTTTTACTTAAACCCTTTAAGGGTATTCAAAATTTCAACAGAAATTTGAAACACACACCCCTGAACACAGATTAGTTATTCCTGATCTTGGTGTTGTAGACCAGGCAGAGACTACTAACCCCTACACGTAAAATAAAGAGAGGGATGACCCCCCCCCCCCAAAAAAAAAAAAATTATTCATAACACATGAGCAATCTTCTGTGCAAAATAGCAAGAAGCAATTTACTGTTACATAGCCATTACGTAGTAACAGTCCATGTCACCCCATTGGCCAGCAATGTGTAGTACACAAGGATGCAACCTCCAGATGATGCTGTGATTGAACATGCTATAAAAGCACTGGTGGTCCACATTCATCATGTTTTAGTCTTTGATGGGCTGTAGGGATGACCGGCTACACTAATCAGGAAATGGCCGATATGCATTTCCTTTACAGTGCTGCGGATGGGAATACTCTGGAGGTCTGCCAATTGTACGTGGAGCAATTCCCGTCGAGACACTTGGCGGACCAAAAATTTTTCCAAACACCTGCATTGGCGTGTTGGAGAAATCTGTTTGTTTGTGTCAAGGATGGGCTTTAAAAGTATTGCAATTTCGAAAAGCTTAAATTGTCTCCCTTGACTTAGCACGAGTTTGAATATAGCAGTGAAAATCATTATAACTAAAAAATTCTCTAGACTTTAAACTTAAGTTAGATTTATTTAAAAACAATTAGCTCATATTTTTGAGCTTGTAGAAACATTAACATGGGAGTCACTACTCCATAGAAAAGGCAAGAAAAAAAGAGAGTGAACATATTGCATTTTCATCTTTTATAGTTACATAATTAACATAAATTTATATACTTTCAATAATGTTGGGTAAAGAAAAAAATGAATTCTTAATTAGCGTACAACAATACCACGATTCCAAAGAACTCAGTACACCGAATGGCGCAAAAGCAACGTCATGCTTTAATGGCTAAATAACATCCTCAGCAATTAAAATGGACAAAAGCAGACACAGCAACATGGCGATACTGTGTGCAAAACAAACATGCTTATGGAAAGCACACAAAGAGACAGAACGAGACTCAACTCTTTTTCCTGACAGTTTATCAGCAGGATGCATGACACTGGGCGTACCAGGAGAGCAAGGACACAGATGTTGGAGCTAAATAATTTTTATTAAACTAAATATGCTTTAACTGAATTCAAACTTAAGATGCTAAAAATTTATTTTGCCCAATTGTTTTCCCCTGGCCTTGCATCAGCCATCTATTTCATAAAGTTTTTTTCATGTGCCAATTAGGCTTAGGTTTTGTTTATGTTATTCACCCATGGGTTAAACCTATCTTAATTGTATTAAAGTTCAACTAAAATTAATTAATATCAATTTAAAAATAAAATTCAAATGGTTTTAAACTTCTTCATAACCCTAAATAGTAGTAGCTTTAATAAATTAAAAATGTAAACAAAATAAAACCCCTAATTCTTATTGAAAAAAAAATTTAAATAAATAAAATTTAAATATACTTTTTATTCATTGAAGACCCAAGACAACTTCAAAGTAAAATTTAAAAACCTAAGCTTAATATTTAATAAAGTTGTTGTGTTTAGTTGTTGACTACTGCTGCTGGATGGAAATAGCCTCTGAACTATGGCCCAGTAGTTTAATGATGTCATGCTTCCTGAAAAATAAGGGTCTTCCTTTTGACAAATAGATGCTTAGGTTCTCTAAAGAATCATGGGGGTAAGAGAATTAGTTCTGGTTAGGGTAGGACTTTTAACTAATGTTTAAACCATGGGTGAAGAGCAAAACGCCTGAAGTGAAAGGCAATTTTCTGAGGTTGTTTTCAATATGCAAATTTATTGAACCTTTATTTTATGCAAATGTTGCATACTTTTTATTCTGTAACTGTAAAATTAACCTATTTTATATAGTATATAAAGTGTCTGCTTTATGAAAAAACACACACAGGCCAGGCTGCTGATACAGCTAGAAGGTTGCCCTAGTCATGGGAAGGGCATGATGCATTTCGGCCAGATATTTTATAAAAGGCTTGCATTGGAACTGGAAAATTTTCCATTTAAATTTATTGCAGATGGCCTGGTTTATCTTAAAATCTGAAATTGTTTTTAAAATTTTTGTTTTGTAAGTGTTCTTTTTGTGCAATGTTTAAATAAATTTAAGTAGAGAAAATATAAAGTATTGTCAATTTTTAAAGCCTTCACCTCTAGTGGTACAACTCAAACTGTGGGTCATTTTCATGACATACTTGGCATTTCATCCGCGGACCCAACAACAGAAACTTGAAGAGCATGCATTGCATGAATTTGAGGAGCAACCGAAGACGAGAACAGGGGCTGTATCAATCTCCACAAATGTGAGCCAGACGCAGTTTGGTGAATGTTGGTAGCTGAAGTCCTTTGACCCTATCATGCACAGCATGTGCACTCCTTGAAAGCAACCAACCATCAGCCACAATTTGATTTTTCTTGGTGGTTCCTCCAACAGTTGGCTGCGCAACCAGACTTAGCTGCACATGTGCTATTCACTGATGAATGCAGTTTCAGTTGGGAAGGCCTCTTCAATGCGCGCAATGCACACAACTGGTCTTACACCATCCCATACCCCACCTGTCCTCATTCATATTAACGGCATTTCAGTGTCAATGAGTGGGCTGGAATTATCCACGATAATTTATTGGGCCTTATCTTCTGCCAAGGCACCTGGACGGCGGTATGTATCTGGTATTCCTGCAAGGGGTGCTTCCAGTTCTATTGCAAAGTGTTCCAGCCAACATAAAGGCTGGTATATGGTTCCAACGTGACAGAGCACTTGCACATTTCAACATGGATGTGCAAAATGCATTGGATACAGTATATCCAGGGCGGTGATAGAACAGATTGGATACAGATACAGGGCGGTGAATTAAACGGTGTGGCCCGATCAATTGGCTGGCATGCTTGCCTGACCTCTCCTGTCTAGACTCCTTCCTCTGGGGCCACATGAAGAGTCTTGTTTATGCAAGCCCCGTCGACTCCGACGAGGACCTGCTTATGAGGATTGCTGTCATAGAAGGTGATATTCGAGAGATGTGCTAGACCTTGTAAGGATGTAATAGTAAGTGGGTGGTTAATTCAAAGCCCACGTGTTGGTAAATTGCCACGAACGAATTTCTAACTTTAACTTCCTTAAACTAAATGTTCAGAGTTAATATAAATGCAGTGTTAGCGATTGCTATAATTTTCTAATAGTCTGATAAATTTAAATGTATCCGGATAAAAAAATTAACTTGTCTTAACATTTCTAAAAATATCAAATTGCAGACTAATTCAATAAACAGTCATTAAATAAAATGTAACAAATTAGTTTATTAACAATAATAATATAAATAAAACAGCTACATTAAAATTTGACTAGGTAATTTAGTATGGCTAGCAAATAAAAGGATATTTTAATTAAAACAGACTGTCACATTAAAAGCAACAAACTGTTTTTTAAAAGAATCCGCTCCGATAAAGAAAAAATAAATCCTTTAGAAACTGCTGGTGTATATAAAATTAATTTTACTTATAAACATTCTAACCTTTCTGGCCACTACATTGGTGTACCAAAAACAAAACTAAAAGATCGAATAAAAGAACACATTAACGATATTAAATTTAATAGGTACAGTACTGCACTTTCTTGCCTAGCCTTAAAGGAAAATATAGAAATAGATTTCAATAACATTAAAAAAATAGCCAACTACAATAATCATAATTATAGTCTAAAACGTGAAGTAATAGAAATACTTATGCAAGAGGGTGCCGTCAACGACATGATGCATGTGCAGATCGATGGAGCTTGGCATGATATGCTGGAGCGAAGACTCTCGT
Organism: Cheiracanthium punctorium; assembly: GCA_038373885.1. Lineage (NCBI taxonomy): Eukaryota > Metazoa > Arthropoda > Arachnida > Araneae > Cheiracanthiidae > Cheiracanthium > Cheiracanthium punctorium. The sequence continues at coordinate 810,946 of JAWZYV010014218.1, read as the reverse complement.
CAGTTCTGAAGAGGACTGCAAGCTGTGCAGTCGAAAGCGCTAACTAAACACTTGGTGTGTTATGTTTTTAATATTTTTACAGAATTTTAATGGCTTTTAAATGTTTTTAACTAAAGATTCTATTTCAATTACATTTTACTCAAAAGAAAGCCTAAAATTTGCAGTATAAAAATAAAATAAATTTAGAAGAGGCATTGGCTTCATGCCAATTGGCCAAACATGCCTTATGATCTCTGCAAACTGCTAAGATCAAGAACTTTTATGCAGTGGTAGAAACTGCTGCCAGATGCAGTGTCCAATCAGGGCTCGCTACATTAAGGAGCAAAGAAATATGAATATGGTGAATTGGAAAAAAATTGCATATGACTATTATTTGTAGAAAGAATGATTCGTGTGCTAAATTAGCACTAAAAAGAAAATTAAACTCTGCGAGAAGTGTAGGGACTTCTCATTCTATGATGACTTTGCAAATAAAGATTGTTTTGATTTGAAAATTAATGCTCATGTGGCCGTTTACATAAAACAGATTGCTGCTTTGATAGCACAGCACACAACCCTGTTGTGACAACGGGAGAATGGATTTGAATACTTCCGAAAAGGTTTATTTATTCAAACTTTAATTTCTTTTATTGAAGCTATTAAAATATTGAAGTTATTAAGGTATTTAAAGAATAGATTCAAAGTTTTAAAAGGATAAATCCCTACAAGTCATATTGTGCACTACATGCGCACATCAAATTGTTCCTTTTATGTAGTATTTTGAGTGGAGAAATTGCTCGTGTCTGTTATGAATAAATTTTATTTTTCATTTAGTCATGCTTCTCTCATTTATGGTAAGTGTAGAGGGTAATAGTTGCTGCCTGGTCTACAACACCAAGATCAGGAATAACTTAACTGTATTCAGGGGTGTGTGTTCCAAATGTCAACTCCGGAACACAGTTCAGTTTGCACTACTTAACAACTCCCAACGATTCAGATTTTGAACTCAAAATTTATGTCTAAGCTTTTGAAAGCATTTAATGAGATACATAAAATAACGATAAAAAATAGTTGTTCGTTACTCCAAAGTCTAAAGCACCCTCTATCGGCATTTTTTAAGAGTTATCTTTAAAATTTATTTTCAAGAAAATACTGACAAAAGAATAATTTCAGCGAAAACCGCAAACGAATCCACCCATTTTTCCTTTTTTAAAAAATCATTTGAAATTTTGGACCCTAAACTTTAATGGCACCTACCTTCTTCGGAAGGCGTTTGGGACCCTTAGTTTGCTATTTAATATTGTTTGTCTTGATGTGTACTATCACCATTTAAAGTTTTGACCAAGAGTTTAGATTCACTCTGTAGTTCTTTGTAAGCATATTCAAAAGCTAATAGAATTAATCAATTTTTATTATAGTAGTTAGGTGTTTGCAAAAGTGTCGAATTTCAGGGATATTTGATTTTGTCACTGTTTCAGTGCTTGTAACTCTTCATTAAATTTAGGTATTGCTATACAACTGATGCCATTTTATGATTTTTTTTCTGCCCTCTTTTAATGTATACTTGCGATAGGACAGGGTTGCTATGTTGATTCATATCACACATGTCATGAATTGCCCTTCTAAGTTTGTTGCCACAAGGAAATACCTTGTATATCTGAGTAAATACTTTTTATAAAATTGAAAACACATTAAAAAAAAAAAATTCTGGCTCAAACACAATTGGTAAGCACTTTGTTTAAGCCTCCATTACTAGTCCATATTACTCCTTGAACAATTAAAAGAAATTTTTAGTGAAATTCTTACTTTGGTACACACATTTAAAACTTCTTTCTTTTATTTACTCCCTTTTAGGGTGGTGGAGAAGGGTCTATAAGATATACTTGACCAAATATGTTTGAAATAATTTCAGGCAGTAAAAATCTTGTTATGCTAAATGTGTAATGCTTTCTCATTTGTGGGCTGAAATTATGTCTATCTACTGAAGTTATATTTCCTATTAATTTACTCTACTGAATAAATATCTATGCTTTACACAATATGGATCGTAAAAAATGCATAATACTTAAAAACAGCTAATTTATAACTAACACAAACTTCGCCCCCCCCCTCCCACTGGTGAAAATGTGCTTTTGCCAACTGCTTGGCGATTGTCAACAAACTGGCAAATTGGCACACTTGTACGGAATGTCTCTTTGATTGCAACCCCATACCTGCCAACCTCCTTAAGCCAAAAACAAGAAGACTCGCGTTGAAAAAACAGAAGATTTCACAAAAAATCAGAAGATAAAAATAAAATTTAAAAAATATTTTAAGAACAGAAGATGTTTCTCCCAGTTTTTATCACCATTTCTTATTATTTTTTTATATTAGTATTGTAGAGAAATAAAAACAAAATTAAATAGCAATAGAAAAGAGCTTACCTGAATTTTTTTATATAAAATGAAAAAGATGGAGTATTTTCACAAAAATAAAAAACAAATAAATGTAAATTTGACTTTATTTTTAACCAAAGTATGTTGAAAAGTAAACAGATTAAGATTATTTTTATCTCACTCAAAGTAGCTTTTTTACCTTTTACTAATAGCTCACCAGAAAAATTATTTTCAAAGTTTTCAATACTAACAAATTTTCTAATGATGAATCACTGAGGGAAGAACGGAATGAAGTTCTGTTAACTATCAATGAAAGATTTGCCTACAAATGCTTTGACCTCACTCATACTACAGCAATCTGCTGTTAGCTGTTGAAATGATTACCCTAATAAATTATTTTGAAATAGAATTATTAATTTGCAATTTTTTCGCACAGTTTGTAATACAATTTAATATATCGACTAAAAATTTTAAAAAGACAGAAGATTTCATCTTCTGGCAGAAGACCAGAAGATAGCTTAAAAAAACAGAAGTCTTCTGTCAAAACCAGAAGAGTTGGCAGATATGCAACCCCTTCTGCTCTGTTCGGTTGGGTTATAATCTGTAGCTTCTGTTACTTTGGTTCATTTCTTGTTCGGCAATGCACGCGTGACGCAAAAGGCTGTGAAATTCAGAATCAGTCATGGAGGAAGTGCCCTTGATTTCAACCATTATTTTCTCAAGATGCACCACAGATGCAGAAACAAACAAAATGGCAATTTAGGAAAACTAAATATTTAAAAAAAAAAAAGAACAACAACTTAAAGTAAAAATAACAACTATTAAAAACAAACAAGGGGGCCCCTCAAAAATGTGCTACTGCTGGTCCTGTGCAAGGCCCAAAAATATATCAGTGGGTCTGGCCATTGCTGTAGGCCCCCCCCCCTCAAAAATATGTTACAGCAGGTCCTGCACAAGACCCCCCCCTAAAAAAAACACTATATCCGGCCGTCACTGTAAGAGGGCCCCTCAAAAATACGCTATCACTAGCCCTTTGCTAAACTAGAACATTAGGCTGTCATGTATGTCTGCACACAAAAAAATATTTTATGATAAATAATTTTTAATGTAGAAACTGTTGTTCTAAATCAACTGGGCTAAACGCTTAATGAATTTCTAATATAAAAATGACGTTCTAGAGTCAGTATCGAACATCTAAAGACTAAAACTAGCAGATTTTTCTTAATTGGCAGAGGAAACAGGTTGTTAAAAGAAACAGTCTAAAAATGCATGATGACAAACAGATGAAGACTCCTTTTAGCGGATAAAAACAGTTTATTAAAAAAGTAAAAACATAACAACTTCTTACAGTCCACATAAGCACATCTTAAGCTGGAGTTACATTTAAAAAAAACAAAACATAATTACAGGCTGAAACAAAAACAGCAGACCAGTTGCTGTGCAGGCAAGCAATGACCAGCAAAAGAAAAGCTTTACTAAAAGTGAGAGCATTTAAAGTCCCCTGGCGGACGACCGAGTAAGCAAAGAGTTACCCGTCATTAGCCGAGAGGGAAAAAACGTCATATAGTGATTAAGAGGGCAGCAAATTAGCATCACTGCACGTTTTAAAAGCCGAAAGAAAATGCAAGTTAGATTAACGCAATTTGAGTAGCGATATCGCCATTACGAATTGCTTAAGATTTAATAAAGATACCGTAATTTATGGAAGAAATGCTGCACCCACCAAAATGAGCTTAGTTAACTAGAAAATCATCAGAAACGCCACAGCCGCAATCATTGGTGGTGGTGGTGTGTGTGTGTGTGTGTGTGGGGGGGGGGGGGGGGGTTGAACGTGGTCAGAAGTCAATGCCAGATAAATTCAATAATTTCTAAAAATTTCTTAATTAACAAAAAATAAATTTAAAAAAATATGTTGCATTATTTATTAGACCTAATTTATTAAAAAAACTATTAAGTTGATCGGATATATTTCCGGAGAAATTGGATAAACGGTAAAAAAATCTCCTTTTTTCTCCCCCTTCCCATAGAATGTTTTAAAGTATTTGCCACTATTTTATGAAGCTTACGATTTCTATTTTCAAATAATCAAATATATCAATGTTTATATTCACAAAGGCGAATTTACACAAATAAAAAGAATAACTTGCATTCGCAAAAAGTTCGGACAGACTACCAGGCACCGTTAAAATAAAACAGCGATCCATGAGTGACAACTGGTGCCCCCTTTTCTAGTGAATATTTCAATACCGCCCCCCTCCCACTCCAGAGAAATAAGAGCGTACATAATGCATGGTGAAAACAAGAATTAAATGATAATAATAAAAATTACTAATAGATAGACTATTGTTGGAATTGAAACGCTACTGAATTTCTTCTTCATTTAAAAAAGAGGAATAAAAGTTTTAGAGAGGTATATTAGGGAGGTATCTGTTTCTCTCAACAGCGAAGTCGATAGGCGAAGTCGAAATATGTGAATTTTCGCACACGTGATAGAAATGAATTATCAGAGTGATTTTTCTTTTTTAGACTATATTTGGTTAATCTTCCCACACCCCTCCGTGCCATATCAATGCCACCTAATTTTCTCTGGGTCTTTTACCATGAAAGCCTCAAACGCCCACAGGGGGGCAGCATCACTCATGTTGAGAACCTATGTTTTAAACAGAATGTTGTGTAGTAACTCTTGATGCTTCTATTTATTTATTATTTTTGATATTTATAACATTGGGATTTATTTTAAAAGCATTCAGCATTTCTTGAGCACACCAATTAGTTGGCAGTGTTTATTCGCTTAGAGTGCTCCTGCACAGAGCGCAAAGCCGCACAGCGAAAAAAATAATAACTTTCAGATTAACTTTTTTTTTTTGTGTGTGTGTGTGCGTGTGTGGGGGGGGGTTAAACTCGCACCGGGCGCAACATAGACTAATTTTGGCTGAAATTTAGTATTTTAAGAACAATAGAGGTTCAAGTGAAAAACGGGTGCATTTAATAGAGGGTAGTGCACTTTTGCAGTATTTTACAGAACTTTAGCCTTTCAAAATATATATTCAAACCTTCATTAAAATTTAATTATAGTTCTAAAATGTAGATGTAAAAGATTTAGTTCTATTTTTTTTTTTTTTGCTTTTTACTTAACTGAGGAGACATCGGTTGGATGTATGAAGCCATCCACTTTAGAGCACTGGACATGGACCCTTCTCAGGGACCCTTCACTTTCTCCAAAACTGGATCAAACTGCATTTCTATGGAGGGGGGGGGGGGGGGGGGGGGTGGAAGAGAGAGAGGTCTGCATTCTGATTTGCTACGCTGTCTCAGTGCATGCTAAAGAGTACGTGTCGGTGGCGGTGCCATCTTTTGAGACAATTATGCAGGGATGTGCCAGCTGAAATTAAATTTTGGAGCAATTTATGGAGCAAGAAAAAAGACATTTTTGGAGCAAGAAAAACAGATTAGTGGTGCAATTTGGAGCAAGAAATGGTCATTAAAGAATGCCAATCACAAAAAATGAAAATTAAGGAGGTTCTTAAAAACTCTTATCTTATAACAAAAACCAGTTGTTTTTTTTTTTTTTTTTTTTTTTTTTTTTTTGTGTGTGTGTGTGTGTGTGTTGTTTGGGGGGGGGGGGTCCGAAGCTTATGTGCTTATGAAATAAATAAAAATTTCAGTTATTTTATGCATTGCTATACAAAATATCCATTTTAAATCAAAAATACAATATTTACTAAACTATATCAACCCATTTATGCCTAGCGTTTTTGGAACGACATTTTCGCTATCAGTCAAAAGTGTTATTTATTTTTTCTAGCCTTTATTCACGAGTATAGAACCTCAACTCCACATAATATTTTAACATGACCCAGTAGGATGTTGGCATTTCAATTTTTATACATAAATATACACATTTTAAAAGAAATCATCCCTTGCTCAAGAAGTTGACATCAGAAATTTATCTATTATTGCTGGTATTAGCAAAAATGAAAGAAAGTCTCAAAAATATCTGTGCACAAATGGTTTAGCTACAATCAACAGCTAATAAAAAATTAAATTTAAAATAGAGATCAATTTTTACTCTTAAGGCATTGAAGGTTTAACCAAAGCGATGCCAAAGAAAAAATATTCATTTTAAAGATTAATAGAGAAAGATTGAAATTGCTTAGCTTAGAATGTGTGATGACTTTTGTAAAAATTCGGGAGATTTGCAAACGTTTAAACATACATGGAAAATTTTAAAATGTAGCAGTTTTGCTGAATTTGGAGCAAAAATGTCCAAAAACGATCTTTTTGTAGCAGATTGGCACATCAGGATTGATTTGGCACAATTTGGAGCAATTGGAGCAGCTGGCACATCCCTGAATTATGAATAAACGAATTTTACGATTTTTTGTTGCAAGATCGGCTAAAAAAAATTTAAACTATTGTAAATGCCGCACCCAGTAGAAATGCTGCACTTACTATTTTTTAACTTTTACACTCATAAACGCCATGGCATTTCTTCCATAAATTACGGTACTTTAAAGATTTTAGATTTGCCAGAAGTACTACCGCCATTAAAATATGGTAAAGTACGATAATTTTCAGACTTTAAGGGGAAGTTATAGAACTTAAGCTATTACGTTAATCATGAAGTATAATTACTTGAAAAAGGTTTTTGCATTAAGTGCAGTGACAAGAAAGGCCATTTAAATAAATGCTTTGAAAAACAAACAGAAACAACCGTAAGGAACTTCACTTCTACTCAAATACTTTTTTGACAGGGTGTAGTTATCATTAACTGTACAAGCATAAGCAAATTAGAATAACTAGATTATGAAATAACAAGTAATAACAATGCATGTGCACAAACGCAAATTAACAGCTCAATGACATCAAATTGAGCAAGCATATTCGTTGCTTAAATGTATGTGCACCAAACAGAAGCCAGAATAAAAAAGTAATAATTGCGCTTATGCAAAAATGAGAGATATTTCAGATCTTTCCACAGTTCTAAAATATCAAATTTGCTATATTTGGTGCATTTATCATTCCTCCCGTTGCCAAGCAGTGGGCTAAAGCACATTTTAGCTTTCCCACTTTTTAACAATAGCATGATTTTTCAGATGGATATTTCATTTAAACTATTTTCCCAGAAACCCAACAAACATTTTGTTATTCAACAGAAAGCATGGATTAACAAACAAATTCAAGATTGTAACTTGGATAATTAACAAGAAGGCAGGCCACTGTGCACTCCTAGCCAGAAGCAAGTGCTTTCATAATTTATAGACACACTTTGCTACTAGAGGGTTTCCCCATTAATTTCAATTTTTTGTTAATTTAGCTAGTCTGAACTTTTCAACAAAAAGTTATCATTTGTAAATTAAAGGGGTAAAATTCATCAAACAGTTTACAGAATAGCTGAAATACTGCCTGCTATATATATCACTGATTTGTAATTAAAATTTCAAGACATTCGTCTGGAAATTCTTTCATAAGTTCCTCAAAATAATTGGATAAAACAATTATCCGAGACAAAAAATAATTTCTGCATTAGTGCAAGTTAAAAATTAACTTTACTATGATTATTTGGTATTCTTACAAATTGTAAATTAACAGCATGCTAATTATTATTATTACAGTATGTCTATCACAAAAAGTAAGTTTGATTTCTTTCACTTAATACAATTTACACTTTTACAAAAATTGTGTAAGACCGTCAGTATGCTTTATTTCAACAACAAAACATAAAAAAAGTTAAAGTTTTGTAATCGCAAAATAACGGAACAATAATGATGAAAATGAAGGAGAGGATGTTTTGATTAGGGGGGAAAAAAAGCATTTGTAAAAGCAAACAACTGTGCTTTTTTTTTTTTTTTTTTTAATTCCTTTTCAGGTGCAATTTTATGGTGCTTTCATTTACAGTAAATTTTAAGAGATTTTTTAAAACAAAATATGGGTCGTAATTGCATTAATATATGAAGTTTATTAATAAGAAGTTTGGAGGTATTTGTATTTTTAAACTATCAAATTTTTTCATTTAATGAAATCTACACTTACAAAAGTTGCGTAAGGCCATCATTATGCTTTATTTCAACAACAACAAAACATTAAAAAAATTAAATTTTGTAATCATAAAATAAGGGGAATCCGATTTTGAAAACAAATTTTTCATAATCACGCAAATTTTCGGACCCAAAAATAACCGAACACATTCCGTATTAGATTCAAATTTTATCGGATTTGTAGTCATCTGCAATTTTTCTCTCTATATGTATGTTAGTCTGCAATTAGAGGAGGGGAAGCGGGACACTTGCCCCAGGCATAGTGCTGTTACGTGAAAATGGAAATGGAAAGAAGGGAGCGCCGAAACAAAGGTTTGTACCGGGCGATGTGATCTCTAGTTGCATGCATCTAGTTCTTTATGCATAATATTTGGAAATAATCTGTAATAGGAAAAGCCAGTTTACCTAAGATGCGTGTTAGGGGGGAAAATGCAAGAGCGCGACATAATTTTAAAAAGAAAAAGGTATTCCCATCATGCGGGGTGACAACGGATTTTCTAAAGATGCAAAAAGTCTTACTAATTATCATTGAGCAGCAGTTTGTAGTTACATAATTATAAAACAACTCCTGACACTTCAGGGATCGGAAAGAATTTGATCCTCTTCCATGGGTGCCGGCAGCATAGGGAAAGGGGGGGGCAGCCCCCCCCCCCTGGATTTTTGTATGCAGTGTTTTCCCTTGCTTATTTGCTTGCTTTAACATGGTAACCATACGTTGAAGTAGTCTTTGCCTCCCCTGGGAAATATTCTGCCTGCGCCCATGCCTCTTGCCCAAATTTTTAATTTCCCAATCGATGAATTCAAAATAGTCTTAATGGCCCTCCCCACTGTGCATTTTCGCACTGTCGATTGGACTTTTGCTGAATGTGTAGTACAGTGAAAATGAACATCCTAGGGGCGTGTGCAGTCGACAAAAGACTTGCTTTCTGGCAATCGTCGATTTCATTTTTGTGGAGCGGCCGCAAAACAGACACAAATTTTGTAATAACAGTTTCCACCCCTTTCTCCGCCTAAACTTGTTCTATAGCAGAGCTGTCATCAATTTGGCTCCGATGCTGACCGGAAATTCGATTTTTGCAAGTATTTCTTGCCGTGCGAAATAATTCAGGTACATTTCCCGACTGCTGGACACCCTGTCAACGATTCAATTTTTTTCCTATCCTTTTTAGTACATCGACAGGCAGGAGAGGGGGGAGGGGGTTACCTAACCCACACTTCCGGAACTGCCCAGGTATTGAGCTTTCCGTGCAGCCAGCCTTAAGTTTGGATGAATGTGTTTTGAAAACATAAATTAAAAAATAAGCAAGGGGTGTTCATTAATTACTTACAGCCTTTATATAACACCGTAAAGCGCTATTTACAGTAGGAAATAATTTGTTTTTATAACTAGTCTTCTCAATGGCAGATTGTTTCTCTAATGAGATATTTTACGACCTGAAGCTACAGCGAACGGTTTTCATCCTCGCCTCAGGTTGGGAGGGAGAAGAGCGGACACTCAGCAGATGCCCCCCTCCACACACACACCATTGATACGAAGATGAATAAATCAACTTCCTTTCTCACAGGAAATCACTCGTGAAATCAAAATACGAATTAAGGAAGTTAAGAAAAGATACACAAAATAATTTCTCTCAATGAACTTAGCACAAAAAATTAGAAACTAAGAATTTGAATGAAATGGAAAAAGCATAGTCGAGTCGCAAATCATGACCTAGTGCTTCATTTCTGGACCTTTTTCCCCATTTCTTGACTTTTCCGCAACTTTCATGACCTTTGCATGATGGTAGACACCCTGTATTAGTAGTAGAAAATACTTACCATCAGATTCTTCTGAATTAATAACTTTTGCAGATCCAAAATCTGTAATTTGTATATGCATATTTTCATCTAACAGGATATTTTCAGGCTTGAGATCCCTTAAAAAAATATATATATTATAGTACTTAGTGGTGTAAAAATCAAAATTTTCACAGGAGAAAAAATGTTTGGAAATAATCACAATTTAATGCATACTAGATGCGTGCCATTCTTCGCACAGTAAGAAACAAATACTTTCCTAAAATAACTACCTGTGACAAAACAAAATCTCAATAAATAAATATAAAAATAAAATTCACGTAGTCTCTCGTTGAAACAAACACAGTATACATTAACTCAACATAGGATTACAGTTCAGTTAGTTGTAAGACGATCGTTAAAGAAACAGCTTAGATATTTGAAACCAATGGTGCCTTTTCTACTCTTTGATGATTCTTTGCAATTGATGTATTAGCAAAATTTAGCACCGAAAAATATTTCATCTTCATGCATTTTTTAAATTTATCACGTCACATTCTGAGCAGGGTAGTTGAGTCTAGTTATTTCTGTCAGAAGATGAGCATAATGTTTAACTTTTGCTGCTCAATAAAGGACTTCAAAAATGCAACTAACTTTTCTTTATTAGTATAAACACATCGTCTTTATGAACAATTGGTTAAATGGATTAAAAACTAAAAAAAAATGTATAATAAAATGACCGTCTTCCATAAACCATTATTAACAATTCTGATAACAACAGCAGCAAACATCTAACAAAGAGTGGAAGACAGCCTTCCATCTATGAAGCACATATCTATATATCAGCACACTGAAACCATTCTATTATATATTAAACAGAAAAGGTTAATTTAACAGTTACTGCAAATTATGCATGCAGAGCTACTCAAAATAATTTGCATAAAGAAAACAAGGTCTGAAATTTACCCGACACTAAGAACATGAATGAAAAGCATTACCAGGAATTATAGCTTATAGTCTTAAAGCAAAATAAAATAAGGTCAGAAAATTATCTATAGGTTTGCACAATTAAAGGTCAGAAATTTACCTGTGGTTATTTAATTTTCAAGTCTAGAATCAAGGTCAGAAGTTTGCCTATAGGTTTATGCAATTTGCCTGTCAATCTCTGGTATTTATTCAGAAGCTGAACTATGAAACAACTCAACTCTACCTTATGTTTAAGAAGGAAAAATCTAGTTTAAGAGGTAGATTTAATTTATGATGTTTACACCAAAGCTAAAGGTACATTTAAATTTTAAGAAACTTTACTACTTTTAGATAGCTCTGCTTTTTTTTTCACTTAAATAAAATAAAAACTTTGGATATTACAAAGTTTAAAAAAAACAAAACAAAGTAAGCCTCAGCTGGCCTTTATTTTGTTGGATGACACAAAGCCTGGGAAAAACACTGGGCAGGCAACCATTTACTTTTTTAAAATTTATTTATGTATTTATGTTTTAATCTTTAGAACAATTTTATTAGAAACTGATTTTCATCACACTGACCCAACAATTTCTCATATTAGTTTTCAAACGGAGTAATACTGACACTTAAGATGTTGAAAAACTCACTTGCAACAGAGCTTATTAAAGTTAATTTTGGAATGTTGGCGTTTATGCCTAGCTAATTATGGGGGGGGGGGGGAGAATCCTAATGTATTTCAAACATTTTTCAGAGCTATTTTGCTAATGAGGTAACTTTTGTGCAAGAACTTAAGTTGCTTGAATTCAATTTAAAAAAAAAAAAGTTATAATTAATACATATATACATATACAGGGTGGCCATAATTAAACTGCAAGTATTCAAGGGGTGCTGGAGGGAAAACTACCAGGAATATTTCAGTGAAACTTGATATCTGCACGTTTCAGAACATGCGCAAGACAAATATGCAATTTTAAAAAATCGCCATTTTCACCCGATAGATGGTGCTATATCGTGTTTGAATGCTTATAGACGTCATATATGCAAATTTTAAGCCCACCGAACAGTGTAAAAACAAGACCACAGTGAGTAATAGTCAATCATGACTCTTATTAAGAAGGAATGTGCATTGTTAGTGAAGATATTCTATCAGAATGGTAGCAATTATTCAGCTACTCTGAAAGAATATCGGCGTATGAAACGATTAAGAATAGGTCCAATAAGTGTCAATGAGAATAAATAATGGTTTAATTGTTTTCCAAAGCGTCTTTATGAATTGTTTAATTTGTGATCTTAATTTACGTTAACTTTTGATTACATGTTACTGCAAAAATTTAATGACTGAAGCGAATTGTATGGAATTTTGATAAACTGTAAATGATGTTTTATATTGTTTATATGTGTCTTAGAATGTCACTATGCTCTGTCTATCGGTTTGGAAGTTGCATATGTCACTGGTGAGCTTTGAAATACGGTACAGCGCCATCTATCGGGTGAAAATGACAATTTTTTTTTGCATTTTTGACTTGCGCATGTTTGAAACATGTAGATACCAAATTTCACTGGAATATTCGCGGTAGTTTTCTCTCCAGCACCCTTTGAACACTTGCAGTTTAATTATGGCCACCCTGTATATATATACCGCAAAAAGTCGTCAAAACTTGACAAAATTTTGCACGATTTTTGGGAATGCATACGATAGCCGACGTCAAGCCGATAATGAATACTATGCATTATGTTAATTAGTATTCCCCCCCCCCCCTTGTGGCTTCTTTGGAATTTCCCATGATTTTAAAAATTGCTTCTTTCTCTCCGTTATTATGGTTGCTGAAAAATCATAGTGCTCAAAAATAAAGGTAGCCAAGATTAGCTCATGCAGTAAACAAAATACTTCTGAATTTTTATAATAGTTGCTATGGAAACTATAGTAATGTTGAAAATAGAACATAATATGAGTTATTTATGTGCCATATTGGCGTAATTAAAGCCACCAGTCAATGTAGGGATAGTACAGCCGAAACCCCAGTTTGTCTCAGCATCGTCTCAATCAAAATCCCTTTTTGAATCAGTTTGTCTCACTTAAAATTCTTTTTTGTCTCTGTAAAACTCTCAAACTAATCACTAACTCTACAAAAATCTCAACTAAAACTCGTTGGGGTTTTTTTTTTTTTCTCCAAGTTTGTCTCTCTCAACTAATTTTATTTATTTTATCTCAGTTTATCTCCAAAATAAAATTTTAAAATATTTTTCCCCTCTTCAGCTTCTCCAAGCTCTTTTGCAATGGCCTGATTTTTTTGGGTGGCCACCTCATTTTTCAGTGGAACAAGACTGAAATTATAACAATTGCAACTGCATTTTACACACGTTTGGTTTCTATGAAATTATTATTCAGATGCCAAATTTTAAAAGTTTTGAGTAAAATTGTAAAAATCGGTGGAATAAGTGTAAAAAAATGGGAGTTTTGCATAAAATCGTAAAAATCGGTGGAAAAGTGTAAAAAAACGGCAGCTTCACATAAAATCCGTGAAAAAATGCAACCTTCAAACTCAAGGCACACATATGAAAAGGTAAATTTAAGCTGTCTTAATGATTTTGATGTTTGAAATATAAAAGTGTGGTGGAATTTGTATTTTAAGATACCAAATGATTTCATTTAATAAAATCTACACTTTTTCAAATGTTAGGTAAGAACATTATGCTTTATTTCAGCAAAAACAGGAAAAATTCCGTTTTGTAATCGGGAAAAAAAAAAAAACTGGAATCTATCGATTTACCATAGATTCTCGTTTTTACGATTACCTATCTCCAATTAAGTAAACTCAAAATGAAAAATAAAAGCAGAAAATTCAAATGAATAGTAAATTTTAGGAGATTATTTTTGGGAAACAAAATATGGGTCGTGATTTTATTAAAATAAGAAAACTTTAAAATTCATTAAAAAGCATTAAAAAATGGAAAGTTCGAGTAAAATTATAAAAATAAAGAGAAAAAAATGGGAGTTTCTCATAAAATCATAAAAATTGGCAAGTATGAATAACTATATTTAAGCTGTCTTAATGATTTTACTTTTCATGCTTTGAAAATTCAAAAGTATGGAGGAATTAACAATTTTTTTTTATATAATAAAATCTACACTTTTACAAAAATCTCAGCTGGCGGAGAATGTCTCCATCCGGCCAAAAAACTGACGCTGCGATGACGCTATCTGCAATTATGATAAAATGACGCAAATTGGGCTTTAAAACATGCAAATGGCACAAATAAAATGTTGGTAGATGCTTCCCTCTTTAACCTAGATAGAGCTTGGAAATAGTCGCCTAAACCTTGCAAAAGTTACACTTTGCCTATTTTACATTCAAAAAGGTCGCCGAAGTTTAAGAATAGTCGTCATTTAGTCCACAGTGGCAACCCTGTAATGTTATCAGTTATTCCGAAAGAAAAAATTCAAAAGATTCAAATTCAAATCTTGTTCGGAGAGAATCATGTTCCTCACTGGCTTCCTTGGCACTGAAATCTCTCAGATTCTGAATAGAATTTAAAATTAAGATGGTTACAAACAGGAGTGGTCCTACAGTAAGTGTCAACCCCTGCTTACATAAAAAAGACGCACCGTTCTATGCTCTACTTAGTTTTTGAGTTCAAAATGACGCCCCTTCGAAGCAGACACCCCGATGTGATGCTTACATTGCTTATCATGTCGGGCCGCCCCTCGTTACAAAAATAAGATGGTTAAATGATAAAAACCTACAAAAAGGAATAAATTATTTTCATTCTATATTAATTCTGAAGAGCTTCTGGATATATTGGCCTTTATTAAAAAGCAGAAAGGAAAAAAAAAATAGTAAGAAAATCTGAAACACTTTCAGATTTTAAATACGCACTAAAGTGCTATACATTAAAAGTGTATTATAATCCATGGGTCTTCCCTATTTTAGTTCCTTATTTCATTAAGTTGGAAAGTACAGTAGAAGACCCAAAATCCGCACAGCTTGGTTCCAGACCTTGTGCAGATTTTAGAATTTTGCAGATTTTGGGTCATAATAGGAAATTTATTCTATTTCCACCCCCCCTCAGAAAATAGAAAAAAATATACAATAGAGATCAAGGGAAACAAATCATGTTACTTATAATTAGAATCATGATATAAAAATACAGAGGATTAATGCAATATATAAAATTATGAGATTATAGTACAACTTATTTAAATATGTATACTCAACAGTTTAGGACTTTGGGATGTTCTAATTAGTTTTTTTTTCCCCCCTCATTATTTGCTGTTCGTAACACAGCTTTGTTGCTCTATAAATCCGAGATCTTTCTCACAGCCTAACCTTCATTAAATGTTAATTTATCAACTTTTTGATCATCCTCACTTGTTACTGTGTCGGAGTCTGCGTCATGTGATCATAATTCAGTGTCCATTATTTCACTGTCAGTCATTTGAAAGTTATCAATGTTAAGATTAGAGATCACAGACTCCTAAAAAATTTTTTTCAAGTGGGAATAGCTTATTTAGTTTTACTTTGTGGTTATACTGTAGTTTTCTGAACTTGCAGCTGGCAAGGCAGATTTCATTGTTTACATTGAACAGACAGTGCAGATTTTAGAGCCTTGTGGATTTCGAATTGGCGGATTTTGGGTCTTCTACTGTATATTATTATTTGTTGGCCGGTTGTGAAGTCATTTAAGTTTTCTTAAAAGAAAAATAGTTGCTTTACCTAACCTTCACGAAGCTCGTATTTTCCAACTCTCAAAACATGTGTTCAAAAGTAAACAAGCACGAGCAAGTCTTTTGGATAAAGGTGACGTGATCACTGTGATCGCTTTAGCAGTTTTTTGCCAGTAACGGTGATTAGTTTTTTCCCAGTTTGTACGTCAAAATGACGTGTTGGCTCTGAACCAATCCAGTATTTGTGTTTCTACTTAAATCTGCGTTTGGCAGCTCAGTTATGCAAATTTATTGCATTAGGAAATCGAATATAAGTACGACGGGAAATGAACATCGCTCATGCTTGCTTGTTCTGTTTGGATTGAGGTTTGACAATATTGTCGTTGTACTGGCAAGGCCATGTGAAGGGCGGACGGGCGAGGTAAGGTGATATTTTGTAGTCCGTCAGTCAGGTAATTTAATACTTCAATTTTACTTCTTAATATGTTTCCTGAAAGTTTATAAAGTAGAAGCCAATATAAGCTGCATATGCATGATGTTAAAGAGCGAACTGTCTATTTTTTGTGTTGCTGCAGAATGTATAAAATCATCAAAGTGTGTGCTGTGTATGTGGAGCATTAGATCATCTATAATAAAACATTTTCTCTAGAAATCTTGTCATTATTTTTAAGTCTTCCACTGCACCAGTTAGAACTCTGCGTTGGTTAATAAAATATGTTAGAATAGTCAACATTAAGGTTATGGGCCCAGTGCTCATAACCAAGTTAGGAAAAGCAGAGCTAGTGGAAGTGAAAATATCAACCTGTTTGATTTTTTTATGGACTTAATATACATTTTTCAAGAAATTGAAGTTCACCAGTTGCCGTGTACGAAGAGATGGGGGCTGCCATGGAGCAGTACCGCAGCACTCCCCTTCTGACATCCAGCAACTGGCCGTTTTGGAAGCATGAAATTAAAGTCCTGTTGATGCACTTTGGTGCATGGGAGTTTGTGGAGATCGAGAAACCCGAAAAGAAAGAGGAAGTTGATACCAAGAAAGAACTTACAGCCACTTCAGATGCTAAAACGGCAGATTTGCCAAAAGTCACTATGACCCCAGTTCCAGAAGAATTGACCTGGAGAGAAAAGTGCGACTTTCAACTGCGTAAAAATTGAGCTTATACTCTTTTATATCAGCACATTAGCGATGAATTTTTAAAAAAAGTAAGAAACACACTCACATTTTAAAAAAGCACTATATATTAAAAGGATATTATAATTCATGGGTCTTCTCTATTTTCTTTCCTTATTCCATTAAGTTGGAAAGTATATCATTATTCATGAGTGTGATTAAACAAAATTAAAATTTGATATTTCTAACATCCTTTTTCTGGCTGTAATACATTAGAAATAGATGAGGAAAAGCTGCGCAGAAATATTCACAATTTCAACTGAATGAAAATTTCAGAAACTTATTCTCAGGTGTATTCATAATCCAAGTAGCAGACGATGAAATTACAATAAATTGTGCCAAGCGTTAGAATCATCTCAAAATTGCACATCAACCATTTTATTTTTCGCCAAATTAAAAAGCTGCACATTTTAGGCTCGGAAAATTTCCAAATCCTGTTTTACTTTTGAGTATAAAAGATTTCATTCCTGCTCTGATTTTGCATGCACACGATATTTTAATTAAAAAGCAACCTTACAAATAATCTAAACCAAAAAAATCGTTATTCTTTTATTTTTACTTCAAGAGTCTGAATCATTTAATAAACTTGCCAAATATGGCAACCTAGATATGCTATATTCTCTCTTTTTCCACTGCAGGGTTACAATTTCAAAATGGCGGAGCAAAAATTAGCCTTTTGTGAGATGTTTTTATTGATATTTAAATAATTCGAATTTCAAAAAAAATCGCTTCAAGATATGTAGGGACTCGTCCTGGAGAATTTCCATACAAAATTTGGTAAGTCTACGATCACCCGTTTCGGAGCTACGTGGGACAGAGATAGACAGACAAACTAACTAACCAACCAACCAACGGGCAGTTTACACTCTGTTTTATTTATATAGATACGTTAGCAGGGTGTGCAGCAGACTTTAAAAAAATTTTAGGTAGGAATTTTAGGAACCATTAGGAAAAATTTTGGAAAATTTTAGGATTTTTAAAAAATATATAATTATTATGTAATTGCACAATAGTAATATATATAGTGTGTTTTATAAATAAATTTTGCAAGACATAGCTAAACTTAAAAGAAATTGGAAAATAAAAATGAAGAATTTATTCTACCAAAATTATGTGACTACCAAAACTATGTGACACAATATTAATGCACACTTATCTGGAGGGGGAGAAGTTACTTACCCTAAAATGAGCATCATACAAGTATTAATTTTACGATTAAAACCAAAATTTAAAGGAATATCAATAATTGATTAAAGAATAATATTTCCTTTTAAAAAAAATAAAATTCCTTAAGAAAATTTGAAGCACACAGACAAAGCTTAAACTAATTTTTTACAAACAAACTAACATTTAATTCTTTTTTTAACAAAATCATCTTTCTCAGCTTCTAATTCTGATAGTTTATTAACTAAATTGTTGAGCTTAGAAGTTGCTTCAACAATTAAAACTTGCACTAACTCAACAATTTGCTTCTCAGTATTTGCTTTAGTCTATCTGGTTATTCCTTCTGTTAACAACGTTAAAGCAATTTCTTTTTCTTTTTTCAGATGAGAAATTTCCACACCAATTTCACTTATATCTTTAGATCTAAATCACTTTTTCTTTTCCTTATTTCTTCTTTAACTTCTTTATCTCTAGTTTCCTTCTCTTTTAATTCTTTTTCTCTTTGTAGTTTTTCTTTTTTTTTCCCAGTCTTTCTTAACTCTTTGGATAATTTATGTGAATTCTTCACATAAATTCTTCTTCATCATGTAACAATGATTTTGTTATTGGTACATCTGAGACACCATCATAATTCTTCACAGTCCTTTACTAATCTTAATGATCTAACAGTGTCATCACTGAAATTTATTTTGAACATTGCATTATTCACAGAAAACTTCTCCCGGAATTTGCATTGCTATGTGGCAGAACCAATGATCTTTTTATTAATCTTTCTGGGTTAGAATACTTGGCTTCCCTATTAGCATTTACTATATCAAATATATTTTGCCAATACATATCTATTCGTAAATTTGAAAAAGCCTCAAGTTTGTTTTGCAAAAGAATGTCACACTTCAACACTTTCCACTCCTCTGATTTTATCAACTGAATCATCATCAAATTTTAAGAATCTTGCAACTCTTGTAATGGCATTTAACCCTTTTGTAACAACATGAGATTCAGAAGATTGTACAGATAAAGGCTGTAAGTCTTCCATGTCTTTTAAAAACTGGTTATCATAAGGTAATTTTTTTTTTTTTTTTTTTTTTAATATGCAGCGGTTTCTATTACAGTCCTTCTAATATTTAAGAGAAACAGTTTTTTCTTTTCATCCTTAACATCAATTAGGAGACTTTCAATTTTAATGTTCATTTCACCTAATTCTTTCCAGCTGTTTTTATCTTCTAGGTTGATACTTTTTATATCTGCATCTTCTTTTGAAACTAATCATCCTTGATGAATATCATTAAGATGTTTTTCATTAGCTTGTTTATCTCACTATACAATACATGTATTTTTGGAGATTCAACCTGAAACACTAAAGAAAAAATTTCAAAATATTTATGTGAGAAAAGAATAAAACTCAGGTAGCATGCCAATAATAGATTTTTTAAGAAGTGTCTAATTCGCGAATATCTTTCTGATCCATTTAACTGCCTTTGTTGTTCTTTTTGGTGCAGGCAAAAACTTCAAAAAGTATTCCTTCATATTAGATAGCTAATCTAGAAGCCTCTGACTGAGAGGTCCAGTAGATAGCCATCGACTACTAACATGTCTCAGTAAAAATTGAGCTGCATACTGCATTACATTTTCAATAGATTTATAATCTTCCCACCTTACTGCATTATAGTTCAGAAAATCATGAACATCAGTAGCAAATTCTTCAAAATTCATGTTAAGTTCATTTAGTAAGGACTTAAAGCCATTATTTACAAAATGGAGACTACACTTTCCCAAAGACAGAGTTTCTTTTAGTTTTTCATCAAATTTTTTTAGAACACTTTTGTTGACATTTGGATTGCCCATAGACAAACAAATTACTTTATTTAAAAAATTAAATTCATTTAAAATGTCGACTAAACTTTCAAGAAAAATGTTGGCTGTTGCATGTCCTAAAATCACACTAGTTAGATATCTGCAGGATACTTGTTTAAACTAATCTGACCAGTATCTGGCATAAACATCGAACTGCTGTTTGACTTGGGCATTTGTTGTCTCGTCAA
This sequence comes from Cheiracanthium punctorium, assembly GCA_038373885.1. Lineage (NCBI taxonomy): Eukaryota > Metazoa > Arthropoda > Arachnida > Araneae > Cheiracanthiidae > Cheiracanthium > Cheiracanthium punctorium. The sequence goes on along the minus strand of JAWZYV010014218.1, from coordinate 790,772 downwards.
AAGCGAGTGACATTAAAGAGCAAGAAGAAAGATCATCTCTTAGCAGACTTTCAAAATGCTTTGTGATCCTAAGCAATATTAAATAGGCAACTTTTTTCTCATTTAGTTACATTTGAGATGCAATAATAGAATCAGGGAACATTTCATTAAATAATTCCATAGTCTCCACAAGATTTAAAGGACATGTTAGCATCTGCAATCCTAAGAACCCATAAAGTTTCAGCTTTTGCAATCATTAAATCTTCACTCACATCATTGTTCTCTGAGTTTTTTTTCATCAGCAATTCAAAAATCAATAGTTTATTTTTAAATCAACCATTAAATTTATACTTGTGCTTCTTCCCTTTATGATGAGACTGCACTTGGGCAAAACCGCTGCTCGATATATTGAAGTTTTCAGCACAAAGTGTACAACATGTTAAACCGCAATTAGTATCTAAAGAGGAAATCCATTCTTTTGATTTAACATTGTGAAGTTCCTTTTCATTCCTGGAACTTAGTTTTTCCACTGGGCACTTTAGGATATCATTCAAGTAAATCACAATTCTGACAGCAAACAGGTGAAAAGGCAGACTGTCATACATATGGACATGCACGCGTTAGTAAACAATCCCACGTGAGAACAATTGAAACGAAGTAAACCGGAAGGAATCACTTTAACCTCTATAAGCAACACTAATAAGCCGACGTAAAGGAGCCTGGCAACACGAAATCAGCTAAAGCCTGAAAAGCATATAACACATCTACATAATGTTTCATGTATGTGACAAATTACAATGCTTATGGCAGAAAAGTAACAGGAGCTCAGCAGAAGTTTGCATTTCTTTTGACCAATCCAACAGTTTTACTGATAAACCTTTAATGATTTTTATACGATCGTCAGCTAACTGCTATGCTAACTCATTCAACAGAAAATGAAAAATCCTACAGCTTCAAACTTTTTTAGGAATAAGAAAAAAATTATAGGGTAATTTTAGGAATTTAAGGAGCGTGAAAAATATTTAGGAATTTCAGGAGGGCTGCAATCCCTGCGTTAGTAACACTGGCTCATCCCAATCATGAATGGAATTATCAGAATGTAAATGCAAAAACACACGCCATTAAACACAGAGTTACATTATATTTGAATTTTTATCGCCAACTTTGCTAAGAAAGGTACCAAAGTAGGACTCAACATACATTTTAATTTGTAAAACAGAAACTATATTAGACCATTCTAACAGTTTCCAGTAAAAGAAACTTGCGTTCTGCAGCTTCAACAAAAAAGAATCAATTATTTACTACATGCATATAGTACTTCGATCTCCAAAGTGCTAACATTCACCATTTTGCAAGATTTTTTTCAGGGAATCATTCGAAGCATTGATTACTCGCAATCAAAAGGGGAAATAGTTATTTATCACTTAAATGGTTCGATCACCAAAGCAAAACAGGCATCTATTTGAAAAGGTGCAGTATTTTAAATTATTAACTATGTGTTCATGTGTTTTATTCATCTACGATGTACCAACTATGATGTACAAAATGTGAGAAGTACAACCTTAAATTTGGCGGAATTCTACTAACTTAAATCAATTTACTTAATTTGTTAAAAATTTTGAAGATAGCTTGCTTAAAATCCCTTAATAACTGCATTATTTCAGCACGGAAAATTACAATTTAACGCCTAAATGTATCCTAATAAAACGCACACTTGTTCTTAAATATTCTATTACTTTATGCTCTCGATAAATTGCGCCAAGCCTAAAACTCTGAAACCGCTAGAACGTGCTTCCTCAAAATTGGCATATTAGCCATTTTATTTTTTGCCAAACTTTGAAATATTACATTATTTAGTCTCAGAAATTTTCAAATCCTTATTATTTTGCATATAAAACATTTCATTCCTGCTCTGATTTGACATGCACATGATATTTTAGTTAAAAAATAACCTTACAAATATAAACTAACAGAAAAAAAATCATTATTCGTTTATTTTTACTTCAAGAATCAATCATTTTATTCAGCAAAATCGCCACACATGGCAACTATAAAGCTTATTTTTCACTTTTTTAATACACGGGTTACAATTGTGGGATTACGGAGAGCAAAAATTAGTGTTTTTGACGGGGTTTTTTATCAATATTTCCTGAACTAATTCGAGTTTCGAAATTTAAATTAGCAGAAGTCTTTCCGAATCTGTGGACCCTTTGATCAAAACTCGACTCCCCTGCCACTTTGGAGGAGATGATGCTACACACAGACAGGCGTGCACAGATTTTAAAAGTATAGACAATTTGTTCAATGCTTTCTCTTCAACTAATAAAGCTTCAGGCATTTAACAAAATAAATCAACTTTACCTATGAATAATAGAAAGTCTATGTAAGTGCTCTATAGCTAGAAGTATTTCAGCAGTATAAAACCTTGTGCATTCTTCATCAAATGATCCAACTTTTACAATATATGGCAAAAGTTCTCCATGCTTAGCATAATTCATTACAAAATCTTTATTGGTTAAGAAATCCATTACCAAATAAAATTTGTGATATGCATGCTGATTAAGGTGGAAAAAAATATTAAAAAATCAGACATGAATGTGCATGTGTGCAACAATTTCTTGAAGGTTAGGCAAAGGACAGTTATTGGGGATTGTTTTTGCATTTAACTTTCAGAGGTCAGCCACAAGGCGAAAAGAGCCATCCGGTTTCTTGACAAGAAGCACTGGGGCAGCATAACTACTTGTAGAGGATTTGATTATGCCTGCATCCAACAGTGTCAGAATTTGTTTATGCATTTTGGTCTTTAGATGGTATGGGATGCGATAAGGTTTTGATCTGACAGGCACGTTATCGGTCAAATGTATGCGGTGTCTAATTATGGAGCAAGTCCCTAAGTCAGAAGGAGTAAGTGAAAAAACAGACTTATATTTGATAAGCAAAGATTTAAGGGTCTCACACTGCTGATCGTCAAGGTGGGATAAGTCAATATCTTTTGCCTGTAGCTGAAATCATTATCCTTTTCTGCTTGTCCCTCAACAACATTTACAATTTCAGCTGGCATTTCAATATTTACAGGAGTTATGTAGACAAGTTTCATTTTTTATTTAATTGAATTGATTCAGAAGCAAAATTTATGACCTGAACAAGACATTGGAGATCTTCAGAAATTTTTGAAACAATATTAGCAATTAAATACGAATTAAAATTAAAATTTGGATTAGGTTCTAACAGAATGTCTTGGCCAATAAACGAAGAGTCAACATTATTTACAGCTACATGGAAAAGTTCGAGAAAAAGGCGGGACAGTAATTTTTATAGGTAAGGTTCCAACAAGAGGAATAGAGGACAATTCAGAAAAAGGTTCGGTACTCGTCACCGGAACAGATAACTGAGTACCTTCAGGCTGCCAGCTGACACACACATCATTGTTACTCAAAAGATAGTCATGACAATTTAAAGTAAAGCCAGCCTTTACAAAAAAGTCTAATCGAATTATAAGGTCAAAATAAGGAGATAAAATGCCTCGAGCAACTAAAAATTAACAGTAAAAAGGCTTGTCAGAAATTAATAAGTTTGTCGCTATTAATTTTTTCAGTGTTTATGTCTACACCAGTAAGAGCTCTAAGTTGAAAATTTGGACATATTAATTCCTTAGCATCATTCAAAACATCAGCTACATGGCTGGAAATTACATTTACTGAGGCTCCCCTATCTATGAGAGCACGAAGCAACATGCCTTCAAGTTTTACAAAAATAATAGGCAGATTAGTTAGTAAATAGGAAATGTCAGTAAAAGGATCTACATGGGGACTCATGGAGTGTTGCGATCTGGTACAAACTCCCCCCTCAATTAATTTGGGGACCCACTTGAATCATTTCTGCTAGGAACCTGACCACCCTGATTTACAGCCGATGTGGTCAAGTTCTGCTATTTGAGGATTGTGCTCCATTTGCCAAATCTCTCTTACATTTTCTGCAGACGCGACTTATGTGTCCTACTTTTCTGCAATTATAGAAGACTACTGAATGCTGGGAGTGTGGAGCATACTAAGGCCTTTGTGGCAAAGAATTTTGCTGACCCTGTAATGATGCAATTTGCACCTTCATTTCCGAGATTTGGTGAGTCAAAAGCTCCAATGATTTCCTATACTCATCGGTAGTGGATCGAAAAAGTTGCGCCATCTCACTCTCATTTGTAGTAGGCCGTGCACTCACTACGTTAATATCCGACGCATAAGACTGAAGTGCCAGCTTAACACGTTTGGCCAACTCCGTGGCCTCCTGAAATGTCTTAGGGTCTGCAATCACAACCTGAGCGTGAATGTTTGCTGCTAATCCTGCCTTAAATAGAGAGAGCAACATATTGTCGCAAAAACTTTTAGGAATTTCTTCAACCGATTGGGACCCAATTGCCTTTTGAGCAATCCCCTCTAACCTTGTCGCAAAATCACAGACTGATTCATTCATGTGTTGCTTGCAGGATGTAAGATTAGAGAAATCTTGCCCGACATTACTAGCTTCCGTAAAATGATTCTCAAAACGTTCACAAAATTCTTTGAGGGATTGAAAGGTAACCTCTTTTAATGTAGAGGTGTAAAATTGTAAAGCGGAGCCCTCCAACTATAAATTGGCTACTGCGATGGCCTGTGCATCTGTCGAAGTTGCCAATTTAGAAATTTCTACCAAGTTTTCAAAAAAAGAGGTCAAATTTTTGTCATTACAGTTGGCTAGTATGGTGATAAATGAAGGGTTTGGAAAACACGCAGCAGTGGCATTGCCACTGGTACCACCAGAATTTGGCATGACTTAAAAATTTTTTAAACACTCACTGCAAAATTTTAGAAGATATGAAGAGCACAATTATGAGCATCAAAATTTAGTCCGCCTTATCTCGACAACACACACAAGGATAAAAGGGCAAGGGCCTTATCGGCACCAAATGTAGTATTGCGATTACTTGCAACACTTCATTTCCTGCACATAAGACACACACAGTGTCCTTCAGAAAATTTTAGTCGCCGCCGATGTCATCACACATGGGGGAGTAGTTCACATCACAAAGATAAAAAAGGAGGGGAAATGGAGCTGAGTTAATTGTCCATATTCTGCAGCTGACTCGAGTCACCCAAGATTGAGTGATCAAGACCAAGTCATAAGCTCACCTAAGCTAAGAATTCACTACCTCATGGTCTGGGCGTCGTAGTGTAACTAACTCAAACATCTCGTGCTGACTTTACCTCCTGCCCCAGAAAACCCTTCTCTGCCAACCAGAGTCGAGAGAAATCCTCAAGTCATTCTGGGTGCGCCCAGAAAATGTAAGCAATCCCAGGGAGACTGTGGGAAAAATGTTCTCGAACATTCGAGGGATTGCTGGAAAGGTGCAAATTTTAAGAAAAATGGCATCTTCCATCGCATGATGCAAGACATCCCGAATATGATGCAATTGTGCAAAAAAAAACTAGAACAGCTTAAAAGATAAAGAAAACTTCTGAAAATTTACTGGGAGAAGCCTGACAATGGGAAATAAAAGCAATAAAATTTTGAAAAGAATGGGATTACGGGAACTTGTGAAAATAAATTAAAATCCCATCAAAACATATCTTTAAGGAAAAGGGAGGTATGGTGCACAGCCAGTAGCGGATTCATGGGAGGGGCTAGGGGGCTTCAGCCTCCCCAAAAGAGATTGCTTAAGAGTAGCATTCTGCTTCATTATGTACTTTGAATATGTAAAGTGATCTTTTTTAATCACTTAGCCCCTCCCAAAAGATTTAACATTGGTTTAGACTAAAATTTTGCTTTATTGTACATTTTGTTTGGGGGAAATAAGATTTTTTCAAAATTTAGCCCCTCCCAAAACAGAATTTCTGGATCAGCCACTGTGCACAGCCATTATATTTTAAACCCCAGATTAATCACAGAACGGCAAATTAATAAGGAAATATTAATTTTAAACACAAATGCTTGAAAAGAGCCAGTGAAGAGAAAATTAAAAAAAAAATATATATATATATATAAACAAAAGAGAAAACATTACCTAGCTAACACAAAACAAATAATTAACAGCCCCCCAAAGGTAAGAAATTACTTTGCTGGATTTAAAATTTTATCTGAAAAGAACCTAAATTAAAAAAAAAAAAAAAAAAAAAGCGTCCTGGTTAAAGGTTATATAATCACTCAAAAAAAAAAAAAAAAAAAAATATTTTAAAGTAAAAGGTAAGAGTGACAACACAACAATATTAACTTCATGGTATTTAATAAAATCTATGATAAATGTGATTATAAAATTAATTTAGACACAGCAGTTGCTCATTTATTTTTATTTAAAATCTATGTATTCAAGAAATATTTTTTAAAAAATCTTAATGTGACTTTAATTGCATCAGCAAAGTGTGCCTATTATATAACAATTTACATAACAAAATGCTTTCATTTCAGAAATGTATAGATAGAAAATAAACTGAAAGCTATAAAATGAGTCGAAATGTCTGTACAAATATTCTACATCATTTGGAAAATGGCATCTCTAACATGGAAAGCAATGTACATAAAAACAATTATTCAAAAAAACAATTTAATTAAAAAATTTTTAGATTCAATAGAATTACATCAAGAATAATTATCAAACAGTCATTTAAGATATAAGTTAGAGTGTGAAAAACAAATAAATAAAATAAAAGAGATTGTAGAAAGAAAGCATAATAATTTTTAAAAGGATACATAATCTATCACTATCTTGAAATGTACAGTACAATTTTATGAAAAATGGGCTAGGGTGATTATTTAAAATATTCATAATTTGCTTCTCTCTCATAATAGCTTTTTGTTTCTTCTCTCGCAAAATATGACGCTTTTCACACACTTTAACTGAAAAAAAAAAAAGAACATGTAATATAAAAAATGAAATTCTATACATTAATATGAATCAATAAAACATTAAAAAGGTATTAAATATGACTGACTATTTACATATTAAGAAAAATCTTAGTTTCTTACTTGCATATTCTTTATTAGAATGAATGTCTTTAGCTAAGTATACCTATAAGAAAACAAAGATTTTAGTGTAAAAATTTTGCAATCAGTTTTAAACTTAACAATGAACATTGTAATAGTCTCTGTGATACTACAAACTTCTGCAATTTATATTCAAATACACTTTAAAGAAAATGACAGATTATTAGCAAACAATATAGTTTAGCAAAAATATTTTTTTTATAATTTTTACCAAGAGAGAGAGAGAGAGAGAGAGAGAGAGAATCTTTGATTACATATACAGGGCTGTTGCGGATGTGTCAGGTGCCTTTGTGCAAACACCGATTTAGAACCTTTACATAAAAAATATAAAAAAATTTGTCTTCGAAACAAAAGTATCATTTTACTATTCCATGTACTCATTCAGTTGGAAAATATCATAATTAAATAGAGTCTCGGGAGGTAGTGCCCCTATAAATAGTCAGTTTTTGAAACAAAATTATGATTTTACAGTATCATATTAGTACATACTTTAGAAAGCGATTTTATCAAACTTTCAAGTATATTAGGCAATTTGGAGTGTTTAGGCCGATTAATTTTTATTTTTTACCAACTATGCAAAAAATTCCAGACCTGGGGATTGAACCCAGGACTACTGCTTAACGTGCGGGTGCTCTACCACCGAGCTACTCTGGGACGATTTCCGGATGAAATTTCTCGCATTAATCATCTTCTGCAAACCACAGATGGAACAGATGAAACAATTTGCGACAACTCCATTACGCCGCAGAAGTTATACATATTTTAGAAAGTGATTCTATCAACCTTTCAAGTATATTAGGCAAGTTGGAGTGTTTAGGCTGCTTAATTTTTATTTTTGACCAACTATGCAAAAAATTTTAGAGCTGGGGATCGAACCCAGGACTGCCGCTTAACGTACAGGTGCTCTACCACTGAGCTACTCTGGGACAATTTCCAGATGATCATTTCATCGTCCCCTTTTTACTTTCGGCTACCATCAAGGAGCATGTTTCTAAATTAGAAAGAGAATACCCTGTAGCAACGGAGGTGCTTAATAACTTTATGTTGACGATATGGTCACCGGTGCTGACACAGTCGAAGATGCGTTGATTATTTCACAAGACTCTCACAAAATAATGTTGGAAGATGGCATGAATTTAAGAAAGTGGGTTTCTAATGACAAATCACTTATGAAAACATGAGAAAATCTAGGCTTTGGTATCTTACCTCAATCCTCTAATGAAACCGAAAAACAATTGTACAAAGTCTTAGAGTTATCGTGGCAACCTATCGTGGATTTTCTTGTGATGGACATTGATAGACTTAAAATGTTTAAATAATGCAAAAAACACAAAACAAGGCATATTGCAAGCAGCAGTAAGAATTTTCTCAACCTTCTTGGTCTCATATTGCCTTTTACAATCAGATTAAAATGCCTCTTTCAAGAATTACGGATTAGGAAAGTGTCTTGGGATGACGACTTGCCTACCGTTATTTTAAAGGTTTGGAAACAATGGGTTTCTGAACTTCCACAGCTAACCAATCTACGAATACCATAAACCCCCTTTAAAGCTTCAGATCACTCCAACAAGGAACTGTCTTCGCAGTCGCAACTTTTTTGGTCGAGAAAGCATTGAGTGGGAATTTATTCCCCAAAATCGTCAAATTTTGGTGGCATTTGGGAAGCGGGAGAAAAGTTATTTAAGTTCCACCTGAAGCGTGTAATTGGTAATCAAAGTTTAATCTTGGAAGAATTTTAAACTATATTATCAGAGATTGAGGGAGTACAATTTCTGCCCGCTTACTCTGATGTCACCAGAAGTTGACGATTTTGAAACACTAACTCCTGGCCATTTCCTAATAGGCAGGCCAATAATGTCTGTGCCTGATCAACCGTGGCTTGATGTACCAGAAAACAGACTATCAAAATGGCAAAAGATTGCCACATTTTCACAGCATATATGGACATTATGAAAGTGAGATTATCTAAATAATCTCCAGGAACACTCCAAATGGAGATTTTTAAAAAATGATGTACAGGAAGGAGCTTTGGTTTTGATAAGACAGAAGAATTTACCGTCAACTAAGTGGCTAGTTGGAAGAATAATTGAAGTCTTTAAGGTACAGACAGCATTATTCGGGTTGCCAATTTACGTTTGCCAGACAGACGCATCCTCAAAAGAAATGTTTGCGATATTTGTGAGTTGCCAATCGAGGAACTAAACTAAGTTCCTTTCTCTTGAAATTTGTATTTCAATCCCTGGGGGGGGGGGGGTTCCTCAAAGACGTGAATTTCCTTGAACAGCAACGAACAACGTTCATCCAATGAACAGCAATGAACCAGCACATTACAGCCGACTAGTTATTTCTTGAGCTACAAAAATTAAGATGCAGCACATTGCAAAATGACTAAAACCTACAAAAACTGCATCAACAGAAGTCAAATGGGAGTACATTGAAAAATACTGTTTTTCACCATAAAAATTTGGATGTTTAATTATTTTTCTTTGAAAATATTTTATTATTTTTCATTAGAAATGCTTGTCATGTTAAGAACATGACAAGCATTTCTAATGATGTTTTAGGATATTTCATCCAGATTAATTTGTGCAAACCTTTTTGTTTTTACTCTAAACATGCTCAAATGTGCTGGCAAACTATTGCCTCATTGTATTCCAAACCATCAATAATTTCATGTGTCCGACATTTATCTTGGCAAAAAATCTCTCATCTTAACGGACTGCCGGGATAGTGTTAGTTGGGGGTAAAATGAACAGTCTACAAAAAGCAGACAATAAATTTCAAATGCATTGGTTTATTGGCATACTGATTTTTGTTTAGCTCATTTATATTATAAGCAATATTTTTTAACTAATTTATTTGATTTGGTAAAATTCTTTTAATATGTAATAGTCAAACATGAAACTGTAAGTGTTGCCATCTATATAATAAAGTTAAAATTTACTTTACTGTAGCATTTTTGTGATTTAAAGTTCTTGAAATTTTGATAATACAAAGCCTACTATCATTCTCGGGGAATACATTTCTGTATCAAGGTAATTTGTATTCGTATTATTTTTTATTTTGGAGCAGTTCAAAGAAAGTGGGGTAAAACATACTGCTATTCTTGCACTTAAAGAACACATGTATCATTTTAGACTTATTTTTTTTAATCCGTAATATATTTTATACGGTATTAATAGTAATAACATGAATAAATAAATAGATTCCATTATTCTACTTTTATTTTTACCTGAAAATAAGAAAAATTAGCCAAAATTTACGATACTGGAATCATACATTTATAAATAAATGCTAACAGAGGATGTGTTTGCTGCACATTTTGAAGAAAAGCATGAAGACCATGAAGTAAAGAAAGTATGCTATTCTTGAAATTTTGTGAAGAAAAATCCCAATTCTTATTTAAAAAGAGTTGAAAGAAGAGCTCAAAATGGCATGACTATAACACCTCTTTCAGACAAAATATCTGCTGGCTCTTAAGTGCTGTGGTAAAAGTTTTATTAAACATTTTTGAACAGATTTTGTCTTTAGAAAAGGAGCTATTTACAATTAAATAGTCGAGGAAGTTCAAACTGAACAGATAATACAAATACTGGATGAGCCAAATTTCGATAGTAGAGGACATTATACTTATAAGTTCTGATAGCTAAACTAAAATTCCATGTAAAACTGCTTAATAAAATATTTGTTATCTATTTCCCAGTTGATCTTTTCCATATAATATCATATTCTATGAGTTGCTTCATTTTTTTCATCTAAATCATTTTACCCCACACCATGGGGTAAAATGATCATAATAACAAGCCAAACAGAATTAGTGATCAAACCGTTTTAATGTTTGTAAAAGAACATTTGTAGTTACTGTCAGATAGTCCAATGTAAAATATTTGTCAAAAAATTTTAAATATGTTGTATCATTTTAGATGTGTAGCTTAATAAAGTTGAAAATAGCTCAATTTATGGTCATTTTACCCCACCTGACGCAAATACGTAAGTACCGGTGAACTTTATAGCTTCTCTGCTCTTTTCTCAGTCATCCTGAATCCCATCAGCACTGCAGTCGGATGCTTCATGTAATATAGTTCAGAAAAAAAATTATGTTCTTTAAGTCCTAGTGAGTTTCATCAGTGTGAAGTCAGATGTTTTAGTACACTTAAGTGTTGGATTCAATTTTTTTTTTTTTCCCACAACAAAAAAGAAGAAAAGATGAGTACAATTCCAGATAAATGTAGTAGAAAAAAGATCCAATAAGAAAATTTTCTGAAATAAAAGTTTTTAGATGTGGTATAAAGTGTGCTCTAGTAGCATTAGTACTAAAGTACATAGAATATGAAACCATTTTGAAAAATGTCCCAAAATACGAAAGTGTGAACAAGATTATGATGAAAGTATATCAGATGTATCCAGTTTAACAAGCTTCAGTCCTACTCCTCCTCATCGTATTCTCAGCCTCAATGTACAACAAGACAGTTCCAGACAGCACATAAGCTTAAATCAAGATTGACATTTCTTTGAATTTAATGCAAGCTTGACAGTTCAACTCATTCTAAGCTGGCAGCACGCTTGCAGGAGTCAAGTTGAATTGTCAAGCTTAAATACAGTCGATTTAAGCTTGAAAATTGATACTCGCGTGATTTTTCCTTTTTAAAGGAGCGTTGATGGCGCCATCTGTGAAAGAGAATGGACATTAATTGTCTAGCGTCCTCAAATTTGCTGAAAGTTCGTAAAAGATGCATTTTATTTTATATTACCAGTGCCATATTCCCGGCAGGGCAAACGGGGCAACTGCCCAGGGCCTACAGATTTTAGGGCCCAAAAATCTTACACTTTTGTAATTTTAAAATAAAATTACAAAGGATAAAAAAAATTCAGAAGTTAAATAATTTTTTTAATTATAAAGTATGAACAATGAAAATAATTCAAATTTACATTTATATAAATTAATTTAAACTTATTTTTAATTCTTCGAAATGCTCTATATCGATATAGCATACCAATATGTAGGAAAATAACTAACCACATTTGTAAAGAGAATTTTTAGCGTTAAAAAATAGCAAAATTTTTCAATTATTTGCTATTTTAAGAAATATTTACAAAAATGACTAAAGTGTTTGTATTCCATACATGTTAGCAACTGTGATATAGCATTTCGAAGTAACGTTTAACTATCCGTTTCTTTCATTTCAGATTGCTTAACACAAAATTTGTGTTAAGTAAACCCATTCTATATTTCCAAATATGGAAATTCTTCAAAATAAAATACAATTATACTACGAAATTGATTTCAAAATCAGTCGTTTGTCTCAATTTTGGCCAGCAGTATTGCTTCATGAGTGTTGCGGTACTGAAAGTTTTAAAACGTGTTTTTTTATTTTAATTTATTTTGATGCATTATTTTAATTTTGATGCATCCCATGGAAAAATAAAAGAAACAAATAACACATCGCCCACTTATCAATTTGGCGAGAAAACAGCGTGGTAAGTCACTTCAAACTTTAGTTATAGCTGCACAAGGCTGCGGTGGCGGAATGAATAGTGTGCTCGACTGCAAAGCCAAAGGGCCCAGGTTCTATCCCAGTGACGAACACGCAATGGAAACAGATTAAATTAAATTGAAATTTCAGAGTAGAGGGGAAAAATGCGCGGAAAAATAAATTATGTGGGGCACGTTAGCCAGCAAACGCCCCGTGTATTAAAAAAAATTTTTTTTTTGGAAAATTTTTTAAGCTTGAAATGTCAAGCTTAATGCAAGCTGGACAAGTGTAAACTAGAACACTTGATTCAAGCTTGCATCAAGCTTACACGATTGGAATTTTCAAGCTTAATTCAAGCTTATTGACTTGATAAATCAAGCTTGCTGCAAGTTTGATGTGCTGTCTGGGGTCTTTAATAAATTCATTTACAGTAAAAAAATATCAAAACAGAAAAATCAGAATTGTTATAGTCAAGTATCAGTCAATATCTTTACAAGTGCTTTCATAGACATGTATGTATATAAAGGGAGAGAAACAACAGTCTTCGTATTTTTGCTTAAAAATTAATAAAAAAATAACCAAAATATTTAAACGCCAAGTGTTTCTAGTTTACAAATTAAAACTGAGTAAAGTGGATGAAATGGACAAAATGATATTTTGTCTGGGATGGTTTTTTCCAGGAATTTTTCACCCCGGACAAAATAGGACAACCCTGCACTTGACCTTATTTTTGGATACAAATGTTACAAGCATACACCTCATATAAAGTAAACTGCAGATAATTAGAAAATTTGAATTAATACTTAAAATTTAAACATATAGCAATCTGACTGTTCATTAAACTTAAAAGCATTCATCTTTTTAGAGCAGTATTTTGGTAAACATTACCATGGAAAAAGAACCTTCTCCTATTAACTTGCCAAATCTAAAATCTTTAGCAGACTTCTTTGGTGGTTGCTTTGGCGTCGCAACTTCAGTTTCGCGCTCCGTCTCAACTTCATTGACTTCCGCTCCATTTCCTGCTTTCACCTGCTCAACTTTAGGGGCTACTGACTGAAAGATAAAGTGAAATACAGCTTCTCACTAAGTCCGCCAGGAAAAAAATATTACTTAACAAAGTTATAACACTAAAAACACACTGTCTATTAAAAGTGGGTTTAGAAAAAAAAATTAGCATTTAGCTTTTTGAAATAATGTTTAGTTTAGAACTGCATTAATAAACAGCTCTACTTTAAAGTGAATATATTATGAATTAATATATTTAAAATCGATATGAAAGAGTTTAATGCTAGGAAACTTGGATATTATAAACAATTTTTAAAAAACTACGTATGAATTATATAAGTAATGGTCCCAGACTAAAATTTATCTTTTATCAGATTTTGCTAAAAGTAGTCAAAAGATAAAAAAAAAACTCTTTATAGAAAAATAAACTCACAACATCTTCAGCGTTCATGTTTGAGTTTTAAATTAAATAAATGCTCATACTGTTCATAAAACACCTTTAATCATTAAATATAAAATTACACGAAGATAAAACAACAAAAGTTATATTCAATGTAATGTAAACGACTTTCTATCAAAGTAAAGATGTATAAATGCTACTCTGATACATCCATGGGGATTCGAAAACAAGAGTCTGTAATACGCTTAAAGCAGCTTTAAAGCATACTTTTATCATTTTTAATTTACACTAAATATTCTAATTGAAACTAAGAAATTAAAGGGGCATTTTCTCTTAGGAAAAAAGTTTTGATAGCATACACTAATAAAAAAAAAAAAAACTCCTCAACAAAACAATGCGGAACAAAAAAATGAGCTCACCAAACGAAACGAACCAACCGGCCGGAAGCGCTAGCGCTTGTTGTCTGCTGCAGTGCGCTTATGCTTGTGCTTCTTGTTTGTCATTCTAGTACAATTTAATCGCATTTGGCTGTAAACCAGTAGGGAAAAGAAGTTTTTCGAGGTAAGAATCTTTTTTTTTTTTTCCTATTTACGTTCTTAACAAATTTTTTAGAGGATTTATCGTCCGTAGTTAATGCTTTTTGCAGTTTTTCGAAAAAAAATCTTTGCTATAGCCCCACCCTAGAAATAACATTATCAATAAATTAAATTTATTTTTGATAATAATCACATTTTTTTACGAAATGTTATTTTTTTTATGTCTTATGAATAATGAGTTGCTTCACTGGTTTTATTTCTTGCAAAATTCATTTTATCATGCATATTACATTTACGATTTCTATTTATTTTGCTTTTCATCATATGATTCATCATTGATGAATATTATAAATTTATTTACATATATTATGTTTGTAATTTTCAAATTCTTGGCAAACCTGCCAAATATTTTATTAATTAAAAAATAATTCAAAAGAACAGGATGTTCAAGATTAAATGGCAGTGAATTTTGCCAAGATGATTTCTGGTTTCAAATTTTTCATTAATTCAAATACTTAAGGATTATTGAGGTTATTCAATTTCGTATAGGTGGCAGTTCAAAGTTATCTAGCTGGAATGCAAAGAAAACCTAATTTTAAATTGATGTGACCAGCTTTCCATTTACTACTGACTCTGACAGTGAAATTTCTTTTAACTACTGATTATTTACAAAAGAATTTAAGAGGAATTTTCCAGCATTGTCCTATGATCACGAATAAAGACATATAGCTTTGAATTTCAGTAAAATGCTGGTCATTTTTCTGGTTATTCAATAAACATTACAAACAGAACATTTTTAATTGCTAAAATAGGGATGTTGTGGATTAAATAACCTGGATGCAGCTTTAAATATTCAAAAATAATCACTTCCTGTTTATTTTTTTATGATCATGGGTCATCATTTTAAATGATCAGTTATTAAAAACATTTTCAGTTTGTGAATATAAATAAATGATTCTTAATTATGTTCCGCACCTCTACTTCAGCAAAAAAAAAAAAAAAAAAAAAAAAGCAAATTTTATTTTAAAAAATTGTAGATTGCATTTCTAATGTTTGTGCAGGACTAACTTGTTTAATGTGTGGACGATACATTAAACGTAATTTTTATTTCCAATGAATTTAGGATCTTTTTTTTTTCCTAAAAAATTGACATTTATATACAGCATTTCTTACTTTCAGGGCTAACTTGTTTAATGTATGGATGATACATTAAATGTAATTTTTATTTGCTATGAATTTATGATCCTTTTTTTTTTTCCCTAAAAAATTGACATTTATATACAGGATTTCTTACTTTCAGATGCAGATGACCTTAAGTACTTATTCTATGATGATAACCATTGTTAGACTGAGAGCATTTATCATGAAAACAATCAAGTTCTTTATAAATGAAAGCTTCCTTAGCAGCTGCCCTTTTAAATATAAAAAGAGGAAAGAATCTTAGCTTTAATTTGTTTTAAATTTTGATGTTCCATTGCATTTTTCATTTGCTCGTTTCTTTTTGCCATGTAAAGCTTTTATAAGGTAAGATAGATATTATTTCTTTTAATTTGCTGCTTTATAAGTTTGCAATGCTGGTTAGTTGCTTTTGTTTTGTATTTTAGATGTTGTTTCATATATTTTTTTATTAGTACTATACTAATTTTTTTTTTTGCTTTGCTTTTTAAGATGAGGTTTCATTTGTTTTACAGGCTGCCCAATCAAAGGTTTTGAAAACACTTAAATGTGGGGAGGTACTGTCAGTTATTTCTGCAAAATGTGAAACACTGGGTTATATAATTCAGACATTGGAGTCGCAGCCTCTAAATTATTGTTGGGGACCAAAGGCATATTTAAGGGGGGGGGGAAGTAAGTCCGGACTCCTCCCCCAAAATTTTGATTTTTGTTACTAAAATGATAATAATATAGTCTTTCAGTAAAAAATTTTGCCTTTTTTCTCATTTGGACCCCTTTCAAAATGTTTTTCTGGATATGTGCCTTCCAAAGGCGTAACTTAATAAGGGCAAAAGAGGTCAATTGTTTGCCCCCTTCCCAAATTCAATGAATTTAGATTTCACCTATGGGTCATTCCATGTCAAATTAACACAATTTTGGGAGGTTTTCCAAACTGATTTCTCAGATTTTCGTGATTTTTGGTATGCCACAATATATGACAGACTTATGAAAAAAAAAAAAAAAAATTCAGTTATGTAGTACAATTATTTTCGAAGTTCTTTTTAAAGATTTAAATTTTTATGAAAAAAATTCAATTTTTGGCACCTTTAGATGCCTATAAGCTGGCAACCAGTGATGGTATAAAGCTGAGAGTGGTCTCATTTTAAAGCTGTTGAATGGGGCTTTAATATGATATGCCACAAGATAAGGGTTACAATTTTTAAAATTTGAAATTTTAAAATTTAAATTTCTCAAAAAGT
The DNA here is from genome assembly GCA_038373885.1 of Cheiracanthium punctorium. Lineage (NCBI taxonomy): Eukaryota > Metazoa > Arthropoda > Arachnida > Araneae > Cheiracanthiidae > Cheiracanthium > Cheiracanthium punctorium. The sequence goes on along the minus strand of JAWZYV010014218.1, from coordinate 773,953 downwards.
GGCAGCTTTAAAAATTCTAAAGTATTATCAAATATAGTTTGTAATGTCTTAATACATACAGCAAAATTCTAACATGGGATCTTAATGGGATGAGGAGATACTGGGCTTCAGAAATACACTTTTATGTTTTGTGTAAATAATGTATCAAATTATTAAAATTTTATTTTTTAATTACTAATTTTGCTATGCAGTGTGCAGAACACTATTAAACTAATAAAACGAAATGATTACTTCAGGGGCGGCCTTAGGGCCGGACAAACCGGACTCCTGTCCGGGGCGGCAAATTTTAGGGACAGCATTTTGGCTCGAATTTGAAAAATACATTTTGTATTAGCAAAAGAGTTGTTAAAGAATATTCTTCTATATAACTTTACTAGCTGATGTAACCATCCGTCATTGATGGGTTTTTACTAACCACGCGAAATTTCGTTTGCATTGTAGGAGTACAAAAAATGGAATTAGCATACTGGCAGGAATATAGAAAGCAAAGTTATAATTCTTGTGTATTGTTTAAAGATTATAGGTTAGAGAGTAACAAATTACTGAGACAAAGTGTCAAAGTATTACTATATAACTGTCAAAATCAGAGAAAATTATTATTCAGAATTAACATTTTCTTTTAGTGGATGAGCTTCCTACATCAAAAAGTGATTTAAAGGTGCAAAAGAAGATGCTAGTAATGGATATTAAACTGAAAAGAGAATACCTGGAAAATGCTTTGTAATAGCAAGTAGCCTATATTTAACACTGCAACGTCTGATTGAATTATATTTTGATGATTTTACTTGATGCACGGAGAACTTTATCAAAGTTTACGTCATCCCTCAAAAATAATTCAAATTTGCAGTAATTTTTATTTACTAACCGCCTACTTTTTAACAAAATTTCATTTCATTCCCTTTTGTCTGATCACTAGTTGTTTTCACGAAGTGGTCACACAAAATTTTCTCAAAATTATATATATATATATATATATACATATTTAATTAAGAAGAATTCAAACAATGTTATTTAACTCAATCTCCTCATCAGTCACTGAATTTCGTTCTATTAATTTTAGAAATTTTAATATTATGCTTGTAAAATTTTTGCACAATTTTCTCAAAATTGAAAAATAATAATTTAAAAAAAGAAATCGACGTAATTTGTTTAAGTCGAACAGCCACGTATTGTATTACCTCCAGACGCCTTAAAGCGACGCACTCCCCCTCTCTCCCCGCCCCCTAAAAAAGAAAAAAAATACAGTGCAACTTTTACAAACCCTTTCAATTTATTCAAATCTTTTAAAAATTTCGATGATGCGTTGTTACCCATCACATGACCTAATTTTATTCTGTTCTCTTAATCCGTTTTTGATGGATGCCAGAACTAACTTTTTAAGCGATTTTTAGAAAATCTCAAAGTCTATAAATTATTTAAAATAATTTTGGTATCTATTGTTTCAATTAACTTACCATACCTGCCAACCTTAGAAAATTAACATCAGTAAAATTATGTCCTCATTTCAGTAAATTTTTACCTCCCATCAGTAAAACTGAGTTCATTTATTTTTTTGGTACAAATAACTCGTGCTCTTGTTGCTTTTCATTCATAACTGAGCCTGCTCTACTTAGTGTTTTTTTTTTCCTTACCTGGTTTAATTAGGGAGGGGGGGGGGATTTAAAAAAGGAATCAGTTTTTATCCGTACGGCATTAAAGATTTAAATGAAAGAGTTGTAAAAGAAAAATATTTACTCACAAGAGCGATGGAAAAAGATTGAATTGAAAATCTGAACCTGCCCCATTCAATGAAGTGTTTTTTTTTTATTGGTTTCCTTGAAAGAGGAAAGGGGGAGAGGAGGTTTAAAAAATAATTTTAATTTCAAAATAGGAATCAATTTTTACTCTTATGGCATTGGAGATTTAAATAAAAGAGTGCTGAAGGGAAAATATATATTCTCTAGACGGATGGAAAAAGATTGAATTGTTAGAAATTGCGAACTTCGAAATTCGCCAAGCAATCCGTAAAATTACTAGTCATCTCCGTACATCAGTAAATTAATGCCAAAATCCGTATATTTTACGGATAATCTGTAAAAGTTGGCAGGTATGACTTACCATTCAATATAATTCCAAATTTCATTCTATTCCATTGAGCCATTTTTTAACAAAGGGCGAACATACATTTACACGTAGTTTACAAACCACAGTTTTAAATCTGAAAACTTTTAAATGAATTAGAAATATTTTAGCACCTGCAGTTTAAATGAAGTTGCCACTTTTGGTGTGGCTATAAAATTCATTTCATTCGCTTCAGTTATTTATATGTGATGTGCAAACAAATATTTACACATTTTGCATAGATTTTTCACAAGGTTTCCAGTTGGATTCAAATTGCACTTTGTTAAAGAAATTCAACAAGCCAAATACTATCCCATATTTCTTGATTGCATTTCTGATGTAAAAAAAAATTGAACAAATCGTATTCTTGTTAAGGTATAAAGGTATGAACAAATCTAATTCCAATGCGGCTACCGTTAAAATTGATGGAAGAATTTTAAGTTTTTGTTTCAGTGATTTGGCTACAGGGTATTTAACTCTCTCAAACAGTTCATGTTCCTATGTTCTATTATTATTTGTTATAAAATCTTCAGCTCCGTGAATCCATTAAGAAAGCTATTGCAGTCAAAAGACAACGATTTACCACCTGCTCTAGAACTCTTAAGAAACTGTAAAGATTTTTTTTAAAAGGATCTCCGATTGGATGTGATTTTAAATGAAATGTTCTGTTATGCAAGAGAACTGAACGACGAGGTAGTATTCTGGCTAACACTGAGTTTACGCAACTACGTAACATATTAATTTTGATTTAGAAGTACGAGATAATTTGGTGAAAGATCCTAAATTAAAATTTAAGATAGTTTTATTTTTTACAGTAAACAAAGCGATTAATACCTTAGAATGCAGATTTAATTCAATAAGTACCCAATGCAGGGCGCGAAATTAGCGGTCGTTAGTCGTATTTTGCAACTGTAATTTTTGTTTTGACGACCGAGATTTAAGAACCAGTCGTAATTTTTGACGCCTAACATTTTGCCCGAGACAGATGACTATAAAGGGACTATTTTGGCATCGGCCGACTCCGGCAACTTTTTAAACAAAAATACCGCGAAAACCGAATATTTTGAGAATTCTGGGGACCTTTTTTCTGTCTAGACGACTATTTTTGAAAATGTGCTGAAAAAATATAAATGTAAATTTCCGTGAAAAAAACTTTTGCTTTCGTAATCACCGCTCCGAGGCAGAAAGAGAACGATCCTCTGCAGACAGTCTTCTGTGGTTGAAAAATGCGCGGAAGTCCATTTTCTTGTCTTCCGCGAATCATTTAAATCGCACTTTTTTTAATGTAAACAAATCGAGGAACTTAGCCATAATTTTTTAACTCCATGTATATTAAATGAAGTTGATCGGAGGAAATTACGAGCTCGCGTTCGCCATATTGGATTCTTTCTGCAAATGAGTGTTTTAGCGGTAGCTCGGCTCTTATGACACGGCGGTGTGGGAAGATGTGATGATAATACTTGATATCAATATTGATGAACGAACGAGATCCTTTTTAAATAAAGCAGTCTAAAAGTTATTTGGATTATAGTTAATATTCATTTATTAAAATTTAATTATTTACCGCTGGAGAGTACAGGTTTAAGGTCCGGACGCCATATTGGATTTTATTTGCCACGGCGCGTTGCAGCGCCGCAATAACGGCTGGTTAAGTGCACCAGTTCGTGACTGAAAACAATACATGAATTGACTGCAATTAATTAATGCAATTTCGGGAAAAAACGAAAGATGATTATTTATTTATTTGTGTGTGCGTGTGGAGGTTGACATTAGCAAAACATCTGGATTTTGGGAAAATCTAAATTTCGGACTTCCGGCCTAAATTACGATAATTCAAATAAAAATATTATTTGAATAAAAATGTTATTTGATGGTTTAAACTTAATAAAATTAATCTTTTTTAAATTAAACTCCTTTATGGAGATAATGTAAATAAAAAAAAACATAAATTGAATTAGTTATTTGAAAATATATATAAAAAAAAAAAAAATATTTAAATATAAAAATTTTAACAATTAAGATAAAGCTCAGTTTGTAATAAAATATGTTTTAAGTAATTTAATTAAAAATATATCTTACTAAGTTGAAATATCTATGTAAAATAATAAATCCTTCTTGGTGACATTAAAAGCTTTCATAGACCCTCTCCCAACTTCAGTTCAACCCACTGAGAATACAAATACATATTTCCACAATTTTAACATGTACTACCTGTTTACTTACAGTGGTGGTTGATCGGGTGACATTTTGAAGCTAGTACACGTATACTGCATAAGTTTATCTACCATAGGCATTGTAGTATATAGCAACAATTTATAAAATACTTCTAAACTAAAACTAAAGACCATGTTCTTGTAAAATGTATCATAATATTTTATTCTAGATGCATAGGTGAAAAGCTATAAAAATTGATTTTATATTTACTTACTATCTTAATTTTAATAGTCCTGATCTTCTTTATTATTACTGTACATAATCATTAAGCCTACCTGTTTATAGTTTATGCATATAAACAAAACAAAGGTTTTCGAAACTGCACCTGAACGAGCCAGTTTGGCAACCGGGAAAAAAAAGTTAGGTGCCATTGACGCCTAGATTTTTGCTCCCAATTTCTCATCCTGACCCAATGTAATTATTTTAAATTTTTGCACGGCATATATGAGTTAAAAGATACTCTCTAAAAAGTGCTAATTAAACATTGTAACACAGTGTAACAGTTTTAACACTGTTTATAGTGTAAACAATTGGAGTTAATGCTGCCCGTTAGAGAATCAGAGAATATAAACGCTCTTGACTAGTAAATGAAATAGTGTCAGTTACGGCCTTATTAGCAAAAAGGCAAGCCCAATTGAAATTTTAAAGCTAATTTCAACTGTAGATTTTACACGCACATCTTGCTACTGCTACGAGAATTTCGCTTTCTTTGCCGATAATTGTGGCAAGTGCAGAGAAGAGTTTCTCAAAATTAAAGTTAACAAAAAATTTCTTATATTATATTCCACAACTCTTCCAGATACGTTAAATAATTTAACTACATTGGCCATAAACATGAATTAGTTTAAAAATTGATTTAAGAGAAAAAGTCAGGAATTTTGCAGAATTAAAAGTCAGATAAAAAACTCTCGATTTTTCTCTTTCTTTTGTTTTTTAGCTTAATGTGTGGTTTTTAATAAATATGGTTTTTTCTTATGCTGTGTTATGTTTAAAGATCTATTCCAGTTTTATATGCATGAAAACAGAATCTGTGAACAATTTATTTCTTTTAATAGTAATTTTACTGTGGTGGGGGGGGGGGGGGCGGCATTTTATATAATTGTCCGGGGCGGCAAAACAGTTAGGGCCGGCCCTGGATTACTTTATAGTAATATGATTGGTGTTAATAGTATTACACTCCTCCAGTGTAGTGTTACACTCCTCCAACCTTCAGGTCCACCCCCCTCATTTATACACACCACCTGATATACTGTGGATCCCTTTTGCAGATGCGAAATGCAAAGTTAATCCTGTCACATAGACTGGCCGAACATACAGTTTGGCCAGTCTGTGTGACAGTGAAGTGAACAAATGTGTGGGTACTTCCAACGATTGAAGTATCGATGATCTAATTTGTTAACCCTTAACTTTACTCATAATATTGCAGTTTTAATGTTATTGCAAGTGTCTATGGGACCTTTCTCCATTTAAAAAAATCTGATGTGTCCAACACATGACTTCCTTGCACGTCCATTAGATCAAAAATATTTTCGACGCACTTCCTCTAAATTTATTTGTTTGAAAGAGATAAAATATCAATAATAGTAAGGTTTAGCGATTTCCAGCCAAATATTTCGATATCGCCAAGCTGAGTTCAATTTGAAAGATTTCCTTCTGACAATTTATTTGGCGATATTTCACCAAAAGCCGACAAACTTGAGATAGTCTGCGAGATTTTGGGGATAGCCAAAGTAGTCATTGACCACAGACTTTCAATGAATTGAATGCATCCACACACCTCAATGTATTAGAAGTCATTTGGCTCACCCTGTAAATAAATTCTCAGTCGATTGCTGTCAAAAAAGATATTAAAAACAGTTAGATATTACAATAGTTCTAAATACAAAAGTTAAAAAATCTACGGGTTAGTTTTAGAGTTATACAAAATACGAAATAATTTTTGGCGCCAAATTTGGCGATATTTCGGCGAAACTCGTCAATGTCGACGACATTTGGCGAGATTTTAAGCATGAACCAAACAATGACAGATTATCGCCAAATTTGGCGATATTTCGCCAAAACTCGCCAAGAACGATGACAAATGGCGATACTTTGGGCATGGACCAAATGACTGACTATCGCCAAATTTGGCGATATTTCGCCAAAACTCGCCAAGGTCGAGGACCGACGGCGAGATTTTGGGCATGTACCAAACAATGACTATCTACAGTAGTATTATATTGAAGATGTCCATAGACATTAAAGTACTGAAATTCTTTCCGGTGGTCCTGTAAATAAACTCTCCAGTAGATTGGAACCAAAAATCGAGATGCACAACTAGATGTTACAACATTCTTATATATGAAATTTCATAATAGTTTTTGAGATTTGAGAGTTTAATATGCACACACGTACACCAAAAGTCGCCAAGTTTGGCGACTTTTGGCATAGTTCTTGAGAGAGGCACGTGACCATGGTCGGACCATTACCTAACTTATGTGGTAGGACGGTATTGTGCTTGAAATGGATGAATGCCCCTAAAATTGCCATTGACCGTAATGTATTGGAAATCTTTTGAGTGTTCCTGTAGCAGAACTATAAATGATAAAGACACTTTTTTTAATGGAGAAATTCATTTTCTAACTCTTTACAGCATATATCACTTCTGAGTCGTTTGAAATAGCCCAATACCTCTAAAAAACGCTTTGATGAATTTCGGCCCTTAGAGCGTAATGTATTTCGAATCTTTTGGGCGGTCCTGTAGATAAACTATTCAGTCGAATGGAACCGAAAGGGGAGGTGCACAACTAGATGTTACAACAATCCTAAATATAAAGTTTCAACATTGTACGCCCAACAGTTTTTGAGATATGCGAGTTTAATGAATTTTGGCCCATTGAGCGTAATGTATTTCGAATGTTTTGGGCAGTCCTGTAGATAAACTATCCAGTCGAATGGAACCAAAAAGGGAGGTGCACTACTAGATGTTACAACTATCCAAAATATGAAGTTTCGACATTCTACGCCTAATAGCTTTTGAGTTAGGCGAGTTTAATGAATTTCGGCCCATAGAGCGTAATGTATTTCGAATCTTTTGGGCGGTCCTGTACATAAACTATCCATTCGATTGCCACCAAAAGGGGAGGTGCACAACTAGATCATAGAACAATCCTAAATATGAAATCTCAACATTCTACGACCAATAGTTTTTGAGATATGCGAGTTACATACATACATACGTACGTACGTACAGACGGCATGGAAAAACTGGCCACAGTAGACTCGCCGCTGGTCAAAATGAGTTGCAGACGCGTTAATATGATCGTGCATGCTAGCCTACGATGAGATGCATCGAAAAAAATTTTTAAATTAAATTTAGAGGTAGTCAAAATCGGTTTTTTTGTCGAAATTTGGCCCCCAAAATTTTTCGGGATCACATTACTTCCTTATACTACGTACAAGGAAGTAAAAAGGTAAAAGTAATAGCCACTGCTTGTTTCATTGAAATGTGTTGCTTGTTTCATTCAATGAAATATTCAAAATTTTCTGAAACAATACTAATTCTGGTATTTTTCACAATACGTGTATTTCTGAAGCACAGTATCTCCTGATCCCATTGAGATCCCAAGATAGAATTTGCTGTATGTATTAAGACATTACAAACTATATTTTGGAATTTTTAAAATTGCCACTTTTTGAGAAATTTAAATTTTAAAATTTTCAATTTTTTGAAATTGTAACCCCTATCTTGTGTGTGGTATATCATATTAAAGCCCCATTCAACAGCTTTAAAATGAGACCACTCTCAGCTTTATACCATCACTGGTTGCCAGCCTATAGGCATGCATCTAAAGGTGCCAAAAGATGAATTTTTTTCATAAAAATTTAAATCTTTAAAAATTAATTACTTCAAAAATAATTGTGCTACATAACTGAAATTTGGTATTTTTTTCATTAGTCAATAATATTTTACTGAATACCAAAATTTATGAAAATCTGAGACATCAAGTCTGAATCAGTGTGTTGATTTGACATGGAATGACCCCTATTTGAAAATTGTGTTTTCCACGATAGGAAACATTTTGCCCCCCCCTTCCTCAATGTTACTCTCCCAATTGTGGCAATGGGGAAAGGGACAAATAATAAAATAATATTCTTTACTATACAACATCTAAGCCAAACCCTACCCAGGGTGTCTACCATCATGCAAAGGTCACGAAAAAGTCAAGAATTGGAAAAAAGGTCAGGAAAGTCAAGAAATGAAGCACTAGGTCACGATTATCGACTCAACTCCCTTTTTCCATTTCATTCAAATTCTTAGTTGACAATTTTCGTAACTAAATTTCCTAAACTTTTGTGCACTATTTTTACAGTTTTGCTAATAAACGTACAATTTACGCATTATTCTATCGATCTTTGTTGTAGAGATATTCAATTTTGAAATCAGGGCTTATTCGCTGATCACCCTGTATATCAATAGTGTTAAATTTAAAAGTCTAATTTTTATTCATTCTCTCAGGGGTGCAGAAACTGTTTTTACTCTCAACATTTCCCTCAATCCATATGCAAAATTCCCCAAAATTTTATGATATGTTTATAGATTTGCATAAGTTCTGTATTACCATAAGTGTAAAAATATTTGCAATGTACAAGCTACATACATGTTTACTAAATAGCAATTGGTCCAAGTTAAGAGAAAGCAAACTGCTGATCGGTGAAAAAGTTGAAAAAAAAATCCCTTTAAAAATAGGAATGGGAAAGAATAACTCGAAGAATTTTGTAATTCATTGTTAAAATCGAAATCAGTTGTATATTTTCTGTAAAATTTCCCCCAGATGGCTAAAATTTCCCTCTATCCTAGATTGCCGGATCGTACATATTCTGCATCCCTGGCACGAATGTATTTTTGATATTAGTGTTTCGTATTTATTATGGTCAAGAAATTAAGCTTACTTTATGTGGTAGACACCCTGCTACCGTTGCCATTAGACAAGGGTTGCGTTTGGGGGTCCATGCCCCACCCCCCAACTTCTGCGAATCTTTCTGACACATAAATTACTATTTGAAGAAGTGTATTGAAAAACTACCATATTGGGGCAAAAATCTAGGTTGGGATGAGCTTATAAAAAAAAAAAAAAAAGATAATTTTGTCTATCCAACATGCATTATAAAGCAGAATATTACCTTTGAGCAATATCTTTCTTTTTTGGGGGAAGCCCCCTAGCCCCCTTTCCTGGATTCCCTACTGGCAACAACTGGATTTATCATAACTACTTAATTTCTTTTGATACTTACTCTTACAACGTAAAAAAACTAAGGATCTTAACAGTCCCATCCCCTTTAATTGAAACAATATGTCTGGATATGCACTAAAAAAAATAATCTCTAAATAAGTTCTTAGCTTCTGTTTCTACTAGACCACTAAAGACCACTGTGTACATGCGGTGTACGTGCACATTAAATCCGTGGTTCCGAAAGTCCTCTCAGCGGTCACTAGCAGTTTCCGAGGGGTGCCAATATTCAGAAGTCCCCCCCACCTTCTTATGAGGTTCCAGATTTTGGTGTGAAATTCCGGGAAGGACTACATGTAGCTCTAAGCGACACGTTCAGTGATGCGAGCTGTCCTCGCCTGGCAAATAAATCTTTAAATTTGGGGACTTTTCGCATCTCCAAGAAGTCAAGGTATTTTTAATGACAAATTAAAAAAAAAATCTGTATTTGGGGACTGTCCTTGAATTTCGAAGACGTATGGTCTCCTTTATGCTATCCTGATGTCCAGACGGAACAACGGTTTAAGAACACGGGTATGTAACACCACAAAGAAACAAACACTGGCTGCAAACGGTTTAAGAACAGAATAAAAGAATAACAAATGGACACTCCATGGATTCTAGCTCAACCTCAAGACGGAGGCGGTTCAACATGGGGATGGAATACCACAAAGAAACGGACCCTGGCTGCAATCAATCCTAAACAATAAACAGAACCTGCAGTTTAAAAACACGGATGCAGAATAATAATTTGAAACCTATCAACAGACGAAATCAATGCTTAAGAACACTGTGATAGAAAAACACACAAAAAAAAATGTACACTACCTGCATTCGAACCCAACAAACAGAGGAAAACATCAGTTAAAGAATAATACTAGACTATGGATATTCCCCCATTCAAACCCAACCTCCAGAGGGAACAATGGCATAAGAAAACAGTTAAAGAATAATACTACAACATGGACACTTCCTTGATTCTAACCCAATTTCCAGACGGAACAACAGTTTAAGAACACAGGTATGGAACACCACAAAGAAACAAACCCCGCCTGCAAACGATTTAAGAACACAGTTAAAGGATAATACATGGACACTCCCTGGATTCTAACCCAACCTCCAGACGGAACAACAGTTTAAGAACACGGGGATGAACACCACAAAGAAAATGAATCTGGGTGTAACTCAATCCAACGTCAAAGAAGTTTTACTTCAATCACGCGTAAAGATTACACGCACACACTTTTTTTTTCACTCCATCCAGAATATTGTCAAGATACTCTAACTAATTCTAAAAAGGTTGAAATGGTAATAAGAATAGAGAAAGTGAAGAATTTCAATTTCAGTCGTATTTGTCAAGTTGTGGCACTCCAGTTCTATGAATGTAGGAAACATTTTCCCAACTTTTAAGATTCTGTTTTGCCATGAAAAATTCACGAGATTATCTTAATGCCTGCTTCATGAAATTGAGAGCTCAAGTCAAGTACTTTTGCACTGTCGGCATCTTGTACAAATAACTTGTTGAAACGATGTAAATTCCACATCAAGTGTGAGTTGTCATTACAGGCTGATACTGACCAACATGTGACAAAATTGGTCTTTAAATAATTAAAATTCTTTAAGAGTAACAAAATTTCATTTAACAGTTCATGTCACGAATCAATAAAAAGTGAATGATACCCTGTGAAAATTATGTAACATAATTTGCTCGATAAATATTTTATGTAATTTAGGCTTTCATTGAAACTTGCAGTTAGATTTTGTCAGTTCATAGTTATTTCATACAGTTTCAAATTTCATTTTAAAAAGTGCAAAATATATTTGTTTTATTTTTGTTTATTTTGTAGCTTGATTGAAGAAATTAAAAAATGTATCTTACTGATGAATTACTTTATGAACGCTTCAACCAAGAAGAGTACAACAACTTCCAGTACTGGCGGGAACCTGTCATGGAACTTACCTTGGACGACTTTAAGTTATGTGATGTTGATCTGAAAGATGAGCCATTCCTTTCGAGCCAATATGATTCATTCTTGTATTGGCGAGATCCTATTCCTGATATTGAAGAACTCTAGTTCACTTACATTTTGTCTCATCAGTTTAAACTCATGAAAATTGTATATATGGCTACTAATTGATTTCATATTAATGTTATTTTAAAGTTTTCATTTTGCTTAATGTTGTAGTCTCAAAAAGTTCTTATTCAGATAAAGATTATTTTCAACAAATTTAGTAATTACAGCTTATATATTATTCCCAGCAATAATATTTTACTTAGAACTTCTTTCAAGGTAATATTCATCTTGCAGAAGCTCCACTCTGAGACCATATGAATATTTTATTAATATTCTATGTGTAAAAGAGATTTTTCCAAAAATGCTTTAAATGTGTTATTTTCATTGTTTGTAAATGCTTTTATCCGTAATATATGTATTCTGTTACATGTATATATGTAGAATGAAAGCATTGTAATTTAAGCATATCTCAATAAAAATATATTAAGATTACATGCAGAAAGTTCAATTTATTTTTTTAATTTATAAACAAAAAACTTTAATGGTGATCCAAAGACTATTGTTAAAAAAATTAGCAAAAGTCTCAACATTTTTTTCTCCATACACAATATTTGAAGTCTTAAGATTGATAGACTAGATAAAGAAACTGAAATAGTAGTAATATTTTAAATATTATAGTTGTAAAAACTTCTGCACATTTGATACAACAAGCTTTAAACATGCTGGCTTTCAAGACTATTTGTTTGAGCGATTCTATGGCAGCTTTATACTGGCTGAAACAATGAGGGGAGTGGTCGGCATTTGTCTCCAACTGGGTTAAAGAAATAAATGCAATTCTCCCTAACCGTCGAGTGGGGACATGTACCGGGAAAGATGAACCCTGCAAATTTAATATCTTGGGAAAATTTGCCTAAAATCTTATTTGAATCGTGTTGGTGGGAAGGACCATCATGGATAAAAGAATCTGCCAAAATTTGACCCTTAAATGAACTAATTAATAGTTATAGTGGTATGCCTGAAATTATTTCAGAATATAAAAAATTAAATTGATAATATGAATTTGGCAGATGTAATGGTATCCTGGTATGGTAGAAAGTTCTCAGCTTTTCACTCAATTTTAAGATTAGTGTCATGGATATTACGGTTTATTAAGAACATAAGAGCAAAATATTATGTTAGAACTAGAGGAGATTTGACACTACAGGAAATTCCAAATGATGAGATCCTGTTAATCAAAACCGTACAAATTGAAAAGTTTGGTGAGGACACATTTCCACATCTGCATACCTTCAAAGATGACGAAGGTATAATTCATGTAAAAACACAAATAACTGAACAAATTACAAGCTGACGCTCTTATCACCAATTCTGCTACCTGTGAAATGTCTCTTTACAAGAAGATTAATTAAACATACACGTAGAGAAAATAACAATGCTGGTACTCAATACTGTTAAGTATACTCAGAGAACGGTACGGGACACAACGGGTAGAACAGTTCGCAGTATCATAAATGATTGCTTGAAATGTTGTCAATTTAAAACAATGCCACTTTAGGCAGCTCTAGCACCACTGCTAGTTGACAGAGTAGAAAATGCAGCCATGTTTGATGTGATGGGGGTCGACTTAGCCGGATCATTATACATCAAGAACGGAGGTAAGTTCGGCTTTCACTACTACCGCAATTCCAGACAAACCATTGCATATTTTTCATTTATTCTTTTTTCCTCTTAATCTGAAAACAATGATCTACATTTATTTTTAAGCAGAATTTATTTAAAGCAATTAGCAGTACATTAATTACACCTTGTAAGAAAGTTTTCTTTCTGGACAAATTTCATGTTATTTTCAGATGTAATTAATGTACTGCTAATTGCTTTAGATAAATTCTATTTAAAAATAAATGTAGATCAGTATTTTAAGATTAAGGGGAAAAAAGAATGGATGAAAAATATGCAATAGTTCGTTTTGAAATGTGGTAATAGTGAAGGCTGTTTTCTCCATAGAATAACATTGTGGCGATTGACTTCCGAAGTTAGTACACAAGAGCCTTAAAGGAATCGATTGGCAGAAAATAAGCAAAGCTGTAGAAATTAATGAATCACCTGGAAGTTTCTCCCACAGCAGCCTGGTTTGGTTGCTGGTGGGAGAGGCTAGTTCAGGTCATAAAAGAGCTTCTCAAGCGATCTTTAGGAAAAGCCATCCTCACATATGAGAAATCGGAGACTGTGTAAGAATAATTAATTCTTGCCCTTTGACTTACATGTCGGAAGATATGACCGATTAAACACCACTAACACCTGCTATATTTTTGATGGATAGATCTAACTCGCAAGTAGATGACATCGATCAAATTGACCAGAATCATTTAGTAAGAGAGTACAGTACAGAATAAAATTGATTGAATCATTGTGTTCTCACTTCAGAAAAGAATATTTGGGTCAACTTATTCAAAACCAACGATCAAGGTATCATCAATGTAACATTAAAGTTGGGGACATTGTCTTAGTGGGAGACGACTTCAAGAAACGTATTCAGTAGCCCCTGGCGAGAATCACCGAACTGATTCGTGATAAAGATGGGCACGTAAGAACAGTCCGACTGAAGACTCAGGATAATGTGATGATCTGACCCATCCAGCAAATTTTGCCTTTGGAAGTGCATTTCACAATGCACATGACTTGTTGAAAATGCCAAGTCTTGAGTCAGCAGCCGGCTGTATCAAAATCTTGATGAATCTTCCAAAACGTGTCCTACAAAATGACAAGAAGTGGTCGTGCAGTAAAAGAGCCATTACGATTAACCTACTAGTATATTTTGTATCTGTTTTGATTTGCTTTCCTGCAACTCGAAACGGGGGAAGATGTTGGGAATTCAGTCTCTCCACCTCCCTACCCAACCTATCTTTGTGCCTCTCCGTCTGACGTCACAGGTGAACTTTTTCGCTCCTCTCAGTAGAAGCGAAATGAACATTAGAATGATACAGATTTTAATGAACGTCGACCACAGTTTTAAGAGCGGCCTAAAGCTAGCTTTTTACTGCAGCAAGGGGTTTCCCTGTTTTCTCTGAAGCTTTTTTTCTTTCTTTTTTTTTTCTCAGGGAAACTGAAACCCCTGAAAATTTTGACCCCTTCCGCCTGTCTCACAAGACTATGTCAACAGCATTTTGTAGGCTTTTTTTTTTTTTTTAAATTACAAGACACATAATTATGTTTGCATAGTTTTTAAAATATATGTTTGATTATGGGCTGTAATGGCAGTAAGAAATTTAATAAATAAATGAATGAAAACTAAAATAAAAGAAGTAAGTATTCATAACAGCAATACTTTTAATAATATTCAAACATAAAGAAAATCTCACAAAAAATCAGGGTTGAGGGGGGGGCGAAGATTTTTTATTCAATTTCTGCACAACCCATCAATTACATATTTTAACCCTTTAACACATTTGCCCATGTCAGACATGGGTGAAAGTTAACAGCAAATAAGCATATGCCTGTGTCTTACATGGGCGATATTGTATATTGTATTTTATTTGTAATGCCTTTCTGAGATTTGTTCTAGTAAAAATAGATAGGCTAGATTATAATTAAATTTATTTACCATAGACAGCACCACTATGCAGCATTTTTGCTGTATAAACCAGTTATACTATATTATATATTCATTTTTTGTCAAAAAAAAACTCAAACATTTTATTTTTTGATATTTCATTAAATGAGTTTAAAAAATGAAATTTTTTGTTATTGACTTTTCAAGTCAGACATATTTTTTCTCATTGGGCTTTTTGTAGACAGGGTCTTAAGAATTATTATTATTAAATATACAACCCTACATAAAACTTTTTGGCTTCAGAAATAGCTGCATGTGATTAGAAAACTTTTTCGGATTGGAAGTTAAAATTTAAGAAAGTGCCACACTGATCAAATAATTTGAAATAGCCAGTACACATTTTACAAGGTCAATTTAGAAATTTGTATTAATAAAACGGAATAGATAGTTAATTTAGTGTTTGACATGTTTCACAAACATTGCTGTGGGGATTTTAATGCTATGAAATTCTTGGAAGCATAATATTTACACTTAAGTGTTTATTATAATGGAAGTAGCACAGAAAAAAAAAGCAAAATTTTTTAGAAAATAAAATTATTTACAAAGTAATAGAACTGAAATTGCAGTCGTCTGAATTAAATTCGTACTGATTCATATAAAAATATTTAAGCAGAAGTTTCTGTCTTTTCTTGATTGCTGTTTTCTTGCTCCTTCAAAATTTCTTGTCTCAGCTTCCATGATAGTCTATAACAATGAGGGTGTATTGGTAAAACTCCAGCAGTAGCTAGGGGGAAAAAAATATTCTCATTAACTCACTGTGCACCATAAAAATATATAGTATGAATCATAAATAAACAATATACATTTCAAGTAAATTCCATCAAGTTTTGCTTGCTCAATTGAAATGTATGTGTACTCTAATGTAAATGTGTGTGGGAGTCTACTACGATAAAAGAACATGCAGTAAAATTCCATTAGTTTTAATTATACTTCATGCAGGTCTTGGAATATAACTGCAGTTCTCGGATATATTGTTACTAATTTTTGAACAACCTGCTGTTCTGGGGTTTAAAATAGAAATTCGTCTTCCATGCATCAGATAGTTAAATTTTGCATTTTATTACTTCAAAATTGGTTAACTAGAACGCGAGATATGGAGCTTAATGTTTTTTCATTGGTTTCTATGGCGCTTTCTAGAAATCTCAAGAAATATATTGGTCCTACGTCTTTGCTAACCTCTCTTTTGGGGACTTATTTTTGGCACCAAATTTGTAAGGAAAATTAACTCTAAACCTTACTTTAAAGGTTCCATGACATGTAATTGTTGTCTCTTTATTATGTAAGGATGCTGGATAGTTTAACTATTTGCCTTAATCTAAAGGCATTTCTGGCTTTTTATTTTTTTTAAATTAAACCTTGTACTTAACAGTGTTATAAGTTCTTTAATATTAAAGCTTCAAACAAGCACGTATTTGCTAGCAAAACGTTTTGCATCGTACACGTGTACTATGTGTTTTCATGTTTGGAATATTTGGTTCGGCCGAATACTTAAATATTCAGCAACCGAATAGTAAACAAATTGAAGTATTTACCAATCGGTAAACAAATACAGTGAAACCTCTCCGAGCGGCCACTCCTGTATTGCGGTCACCCCTCTTAACGGCCAGTTTTTCATGGCACGGATTTTTCGGCTCATAGACCTATTGTTAAAATAACCTCTATCAGTGGCCACCCGACCCCCTCTAAACGGCCACCGAGTGGGATCGCCCATCTCATTTTTCGGGAAATTCTACGCACTCCATGGTTTAATTTTGAGTGGAAAACTCAAGCTCAGGTTTATGGTAGAATATAAGTCTCAGGAATAACTGGAATTGAATCTGTTATCTCTTTTGTATTCCCCCCCCCCACACCCTTAAGATGGGGAATCCCTTGGACAATCAGGCGTTGAAGTTGCCATACAAATGAATTTTTGTCCCTCTCAGGTGCTAATTCGATCCCTGAAGAGGAAATTCCCGATGCTTGTAATGGCGAGCTAGCTAAACTTTCAACACAAGTGACTTTAGGGAAAATCGATGAAATTATCAAAAATTCCGATGTGGTTACAAACTAATCGGTTAGAGATCTGCTTTTTAAAGTAAAAAACGAACTAGAAATAATTGGTTGTTTCAGAGAAAAGTAAAAACTTAAAACAGACACAAATTGTATCCTTTTTTCAAAAAAATGTAAGAAAGCATTAAATAAAGTACTATTTTCTCTTTAGATAAGTTTTAAATTTCACTTTAAAAAAGGAATGTGTGTCAGACTTGTTTATATTACTCATTATAGCAATCATCTTATAATAGTAAATAAAACCTATGAGAGCGGCCAAATATTGTCGGTACGGTGGGGTGGCCGCTCAGAGAGGTTTCACTGTACATAATTTTTATATCATGAATGAAGATACAGTATAGTACCATAGTACTAAATTGATTCAAGTTGTTACTTACTAATATCACATGTGAATAAGCGATAGTCTGATAAAAGTGGGTCACAAAAGCCCATTATCTTGAGAGAGATGGGTTTTTGCATATGCAAAACCCATTATGTGCATACTTTTTTGCATCACAGTCAACAAAATTTGGGTAAATGATGACTCAGAAATCTGAGTAAACGCGAACCCTGCATCCTTGGCAGATAGCCCAAACATAGCGTTCCACAATCACACAAAAAACTAATATCACAATGAAACTAGTTTTAATGTAAGAGAAAACACTCAGATGTTAAATTTGAATTTTGTTGCCTTAATTTTTCTTAAGGAATATTTGAATTTTTCTTAAATTTTTTGTTTGAATTTTTCTTAAATCTTATGATACATTACATTAACCTTGCTATTACTAACTGATTTAAATTTGAAACAGTAACCAGAAAAAAAAAAATTCATAACATTAAGTGTTCATAAATATGTAAAGTCAATTAACTGCTAATTTTTTTAGTAAAATATGCAGGTAAAAATATTAGCAGCATTTCACTAATATTTAAAAAAGTTATTAATCTATTATATAAATGTGAAAGTTTGTCTGTTTGTTTGTTTGTTTGTTCGTCCAGGAACTCCTCCCACACGGTTAGACCGATCGGCTTGAAATTTTGCACACACACGTAAAACGACATAGAATAGATCGTAGGCTACTTTAAAATTCTGGAAATCCACCCGTTCCCTAATTTTTAACGATTTTTTGCAATTTTCAGGGTAGAAAGCTGCTCAAATGTCCGATTTCAGCATATTCGTGAGGATGCGCCGAGACGGTTAGTCGCAGACCTACCGAAATTTGTATACGGCTTCACTAGGACAGATCCTAACACGCCCCGAAGCGATTTTTTCGAAATTCAAATTACAAAATGCTTTATGTTTTGTCCGATTTTTCTCGCTTAATACGTAATAACGCCGGTAATTACACTCGCAAGAAAACGATATTTACATTATCCGGTAGAGGAGAAATTTTTTTTTAAAAAAACTGTTTGTTCGGACCGTGTAACATAATTTGCATATTTTTGAGAATTTTTCAAATTAAATTAAATTTGACGCTGACTTTCGTAAAATATTTTTTAAATACTGCATCTTGAATTCCATCCATCATAACTTTTTTATATTTTGTCAAATGACGGAGCATACACATCGCCCTCTTTTAAAAGAGAAACCAGAGGAAAATATAAATTAGGAGATTTTTTATGAATTTTTAAGTAAAGAAGGATTTTTATTTCAATAGCAGCTGCTTAAAAATTTCGGTATGATATCTTGCGATTTGGTTGCCTTGGAGACAGTAGGAATGATTAAAATTGCCAGTTAAAAAAATAAATAAAATTACTTTTAAATAACTGAGTTTTCGCATGTGAAATGTGCCTCCTTTGATGTTACGAGTATAAAACCCCTTTCCAAATTCAATCAGAATAACGGACTCACAAGCAAAACATACACCACGCATGAAATAATTCTATATTTTATTTTACGTTGCCAGAAAAAGAATTGAATGCTGTTTTTTCACCAGTGAATTATCCAGCATTATTTTCCATTGAGATTTTAAACGGGACACGTTTTCGAATCGCAGGAAATATATTGCGGTGTTAAACAAGACCTGATTATGACCAAAAGGGGGACCCGGGCATTGATGAATTTGGGGGCCCCAAATCTATGAAATTTGTTTTGTTTTTCATAAAATTTTGTTATAAAAAAAAGAACAACAGCCGGGGGCCCTGGGCAAAGTCCCGATTTGCCCGTGCGATAATAGGGCCCTGGTGCTAAATACGCCAATCTGACAAGAATTATGCGTAAAAATTTATGGAGAGCAGATTTAGTGGCAACCATACAGTGAAATAATTATCGTTTATGCTAATGCGTAAATTGCAAAGAAATAACCATAGAGTAAAAGACTACAGTCGTGGCAAATATCTAAACTGTTTCTTTAAACTAAGCATTAAAGGTTGCAAAACGAAAATATATTGTATTGGTATCAGTAAAAGATAATATAAGTAATAGTAAGTAGATATGCTAAGGCAATATTGATCAAAGCACAATATACCGCATTAATAAATATTTCGTGAAACTAAGTCTTCTATTCATTTTTCAACAGCCGTATTACATCACAGCTAACTAAACATTAAGAAATTCTACGTCGCGTTAATATATCCCTCGGTAGTTTCAACAGAAAAGACTGTAACAGAACTTTCTTTTTCCTTGCAGATTCTGTTTTATATCAAGCAGTTATGATCACATTTTAGGAAAATGTTCTCTTCTTGCCTTGCGAAGAGCGGGTACACAACTATTTAATTATAAAATACGGTTCTCCCCATCATGTATGTATCTAAGGTATTAATGACATAACTTAAATCTAAAAAAGAGTATGATGTAGAAATGAGACATTTTGAAAATTAGGAATTTTTATTGCAAACCGTCACGCTTTCCTTTTCTAATCGCGAATGACACCGACATAGTTTTTTGCATCATAATATTAACAATGGTCTCAGGTCAGTACTTATATTAACTTTCCACTAATGAGTAACTTTACGCCAAGAGTCAAATCATTTTGTTTATTTTTAGATTCCAAATCACTGGAATAGATTCGAACTATACATGTAAGAAAAAGTTTCGTTCCCTACCGTGCGGAGAACGGGCACGCAGCTAGTAATATATAAAGGAAACACACTTGGATATTAAATTTTGCAGCATTTTAATTTTTGAAGTTTTACACCATATGAAATATTAAAATAAATAAAAATTTTGTGGAAAAAAAAAAAACACACTTAAAAGGTTACTTATAAGGCGTAACAATCGTTTCGACCAAAAAATTCTTTTGGTCTTCATTAGACAAGCCCTTCCGTCTTACTGAGCAGCGGGAACTGTTTTTTTTTTTTTTTTTCTCTTTCCCCATATAGTTTTTATTTATTTTATTATTTAACACCAGTATTTTGAGTGTTTTTTCATATTAAATATTGTTTAAGAAAAAACTAATTAAATTAATCATTGCAATCAAAATTTAATAACAGTTTAATAAATTTTAACCAAGTATTCTTTATTCGGCAAAATATGGTATTCGGTGCATCCCTACTCCAAATAAGTTATTTCCTTCTGTTTCTAAAGCAATATCAATAGTTTCAATCAGCAAAGTTTCGTCTTTTTTAGTCATCCTTCTTTGTTATGAAAAAACTCTCAATATTTCACGATTTTAACTTTTTTTTTTCGGAGAACCCATAGTAGTTTGACAGAAATGAGGACTCGTAAAAAACTCGAGATGCTCAATGAGAGAAGACATACTACTGATCACCTCCTGTAAATTCTACCGGTCAATAACAAAAAAGTACTTTTCCCTACTAATTTCCAAGAAAATATTGCCCACCCGTGTACCCCTCCACCGCCTTCTTTCTTCTTCTGACTATTCATATACCTGAATCTTTTTATTCCTCTGAAGGAAATGAACGGAAGTCTTGTGAGGGATCTTTGAGTGTTCGGACACGGCAGAAGGTCGAAATTTGAATTAACCATTCTTCTCGATACTCAAAACCAAAGAACGACTGTACCGTTTGAGCAGTCTTTAAAAGACATTATGCAGATCAGAAGAATAAAACTAATGCCTTGGGTAGACAGCAAGATAAGACATCGTGTGAGGTTCTTCATAGGGGAGTATCCGACTCCGATACTGTTTTGTCCAGCAGTCTTTTTAAAAAAAGTATCCTCCTCGAAGTGAGAGAGAAAGTTGCTTTGGGATGTGACTTCGGGTGTTTTTTTTTAACTGTTAGAGCATTTTTAACGAAAATTATATAGTATTCCTTGGTCCCCTCTGGCCCCCTTGTTAAAACATTGGGGGGGACATGTCCCCTGGTCCCCATAGCTTGCGAAGCCCATGCCCTATATTCAGCCATCTATTTTCTACATGTCGCTGGAAGAAATGATTAGCAGCATTTTCAGCTAATACAGACAGATGTATTTGATGAAAGTCTTCCCTTCTTGCTGCAGACAATTTAAACCATTGGAAAATGTTCAATAAGAAGCCATCTATATCCCACTGTAATGAAGTTATACCCTTTCTTAGAGCAGTGTGCATCACATGCAAGGAGCATGTTCCCATATTAATTAAACTGGTTAAATCTTGGGAAGCTAGATGTAAATTCATTTTGTTTTGGAAAGCCAAATTAACGTTTGGGCCATCCATGGAACACTGTAGTAGCTGCTGTAATTGTAACCCATTTTCTTCCAAAAACTGCAATATTTTCTTGAATATTTTTTCTGCATCTGCGTGCCCTAAAAAGAAAGAGTCACAATAGTACGTGATTACTTTTTGGTGTCTTCCATTCCAGAGAGATAAATACCCATTTGTTTCTTCACTTGCTTCGTACTTGTTTCACTAAAATATAAGGTAAAATAAGATGATGACTCAGGGAGATCTTTGAAGATTTTTTTATGGAAATACGAAGCTAATCCAAATTTTACTAAATATCTTGCTTTACTGTCAGAGAGCTTGATGTTCTTTGCTGTGTCAGAATCTTCAAATGCCACAGACATAATGATGTCTGTGGCATCCAAGGTTGTTGAGTGATGCAAATGAATAATTACTTATTACTGCCGTTAACAAGATTAATGTTTCAGCATTTAATGTTCTTTCACTCAAATCTGACAGCACCCACATTTGTTTGTTTTTACAGCACAGCTGAAGCATCGATTCTGATGTACCTTGTGATTTATCGGCATTTTCATCAGCTGTCGAACTTGAAATGTTAGTTTTCTCTATAAAAGTGAAAGTACTTTGATTTTCAAGCACTTTAACTTTTGAAACGCCCTTTTGGCTCTAAGCATGTGATTTTATTTGCGCAAATCCCATGTTACCAACACTAAACAGCTTATCACAAAGTCCACAATATACTGAATATGGATCTTTACAACCTTGACAGATTAGAATTATGGAATGCCTATGGTAAATTTTTTTTTTAATCTCAAAAAAAAAAAAAAAAAAAAAAAAAACCCCGTATTGTAGTAACTGCCGGATCGCTCATTCAGGAAAAAAGCTCTTTAATCTTCTCGCAATTCAACTGTGAAAGTCTTTGGTATAGCCCTCAGAGCTGATAAAGAAATTGGCAGCACCGTTGCCATGGATACGACTATATAAGCAGTCTCTCCGGCATAGGATAGCATAGGGGGTATGTAGCCATGGGCGTTGGCAGAATATTTCCCAGGGGGTGCAAAGAAGGATGTGTACTTCAACATGTGGTTACCATGTTGGAAAGAGCAAAAAAGCAAGGGAAATCACTGCATACAAAAATCCAAGGGGGGGGGCATTGCCCCCCCTGCCCTATGCTGCCGACGCCCATGTATGTAGCTAAGATTCAGCTGATGAAAGGTTTTCTAACTACACTGCACTTGTGAATTCGACTAACTGATTGGCTCAGACGAGAAGTGAGAGAGGGGGTAAGACACAGAGAATATATGTTCTAGCCCATTCTAACGGAAGCATTTTTTTTTTTTTTTGTGTGTCTGGGAAGGTTGAAAGTTTTTAGCTTTATTTGTTACTGTGTCCATGTGTTATTGAAATTTAAGATTTAACCATTTTAAAACATGGAGCCCCGTTATGATCCAGTTTACGTCTTGCTTGAAACTGTTTAACATATAGAAAGAAGATGATAAACGACAACTACTAAAAGAAAATAAACTGACACCAAAATTGTCCATTCATAATAAAAAAAGCAGGTTCATCTCAGCATGGTCGTAGCTTCCAATCATCATGGTATGCACTATTCTCGTGGCTATGTGGCAGTTTCTATTTACAAAAAAATGTTTTATTGGCCGTGTATAATCATTGAGATAAAAAAGAGCCTTTGGAATGGTACTGGATATGATTGATTAACCACCATCACACGAGCATGTAAAACACATGAAAGCTCAATCGAACATTAAAAAAATTCTTTAAAATTTAAGGAGTTGATAAGAAGTGGGACCTAAATTGCTGACGCATTTAAAAAAAAATCTCGACTTAATATTGCTGAATTTAACAAGAAGGTAAGCCTGAATAGATGCTTCATACAATTACCCATCAAAGCAGTATTGTTTTTAAGTAAGCAAGAACTGGCATTTAGAGGACATGGCGAGCGAGAAAATTCTTTAAACATGGGGAATTTTAAAGAGCTTTTAAAATGATTGATATCTGAATTAAAACGCCTTTTTATGAGGACATCACTGGCCGATTCGCAAGTTTAAAAGAAAGGAGGATTGATTTGACTTATAAAAAATAAGTAAGTTCTCTCTTTTTTTCTTTTCTTCTCAAGTTATCATTAGAAAAGAAAATTCTGAGGAAACTTCGAATCAGACACGGATTAATACAACTTTGAGGATAAGAGCGGCTGGTTTAAATTTATGTCCCTTTTACGGAAGTAAAATAGGATCTCTTACATTTTTTATGTAATTTCTTTTTTTTTTAATCCTCAGTGAGGGCTTAATCCGCCAGCTTTCAAATTCAGTAATAAAGATTTTCCATTCCTGTCCGGAGGAAGGGGGGAGGGGGTGGGCTCAGATGTTTCCGGATGCACTAACATTTTCGACCACGGGCTGCCACTGTCAGCAATCAATTTGCTGTCATCTGAGAATCTTTGCAGCCACAGCTCTGAAAATCCAGTTTTTATGACAAGGCATCGCATGAATAAAATCAAAATAAAGTTATGCAACAGTATAATTAAATATTTAAAACTGGAGCATTAGCACTTACAATTGATTACACCAATGAGGAACAAGCTATTGCACACACTAAATAAACGACACTCCACCAATAAAGACAAGAGATTGCTTCTCTCCCAAGGGTGGGTAATGAGAGAGATTCTTCCTACTGTCAATAAGTTTTGCGATGCAGCCGTTGAAGTAATGAGATTTTGGATTTGATTAAACTGCAATATTTCCGGAATTTCAGGATGGCAAACAAATTTGCAGGAGATTTCAGGATAAATTTTAATTTTTCAGGAATTTAAGGACATGTACGACCCCTGTATATGCTGCTTGTTGACCTGGACTCATAGTTAAGCGTGCTGTGAGTGACACAAGATTAGGTTTTTTTATAATATCATACGGTATAAATAATGTTAAGCCTGTTCATTTTTTTTTAACAATTTCGAGTACTTCTTGATGGTCCTTTAAAATCAAAGTTTTCTTCAGCAATATCATTTGTGTCCCTTTGTTCATCAAATCATCAGTAAAACTGGGAATATCATTTAATATTATTAAGACATTACTAATTTCCTTTCCAACTTTCCCTCTTCTCATTTATAGCAGCTGTAGGCATGTTCTTTTCGTTTTTTCTCAAGACTTTTATCATATGATCCAATTGTTGGCAAAGAGTCACTTTGCACTGACTGAAGAAATTAAAGGTCTTCATTGTTCTCAATTTGTTTTTCTACATTCAGAGTCACAGGCCATAAAGGAAATGTTAAGGCTAATTTATCTTCCATCTGCTTTACCTTGTCCTTAGTATCTGGTGCAAATCTTCGATTAAGGGGTATTGCTCTTAATTTTGCATTATCATCAAGAAGTTTTATAATTTTTTCACAAGCTTTATGTTTACTGATAATCGGGAATTTGCTTATTCATAAAATAGCTTTACTTGCGAAAGGACTAGTTTCGAAGACTCTGATTTAGTTCTATTTTCATGTTGACTTACTTCAATTTATGCCATACAACTCAAAACTTGAAAATTAGTAGGGAGTATGGAGCCATTTATTTTTGAATCCTATCAAGACCACACATTTTTGAAGACAGTTTGGTTTCCATTATGTAATCTAAACAAAATATCCAATTTAAGCCACTGCAGTATCAAAACCAAAAGTAAAAACAAACTATATCAAAAGAAAAATTAGTTCAAAATTAAAACATTAAATTAAAATAAACAGGAAATGTACTTGTAAACAAAATTGTAATGATAGTCAGTCTTGCCACATGTTGAAAAGACAAGTTGTAACAAACTTGAAAGAATTACATTCTAAATAAAGTGTTAGTGTTGTCACATGATAGTTTATTAACATTAAATAATTTTATGGTTCATATTATATTTTATTATAATTATTATTCCTAGATTATTACAAAGTAATCTATAAGATATTTCAAATAAACTATAAAAGCAAATAATTATGAAAAATATTGAATTTAGTGATTTTACGCATAAAATCTGAAAATTCAAACTTGTTATGGACCCTCTAAAATTATTTGGAAAACAAAAAGGTTTGGTATGACAACTTTTTGGTGATACTGGAATATTTTCAGACTGGGGAAAAAATTATCTGTTTCTAGAGGAGATTTTGATGTACCCTAATATGTATGTATGCATAGCAAGGTTCTTTATTTAATTCTACTAATTGCTAATTAGTTCTAATAATTACTAATTTGTTCTCAGATCCCTCTTGAAAATTTTGTCTTCGGGATAGTAACAGGAAGCAGCAGTGTGGGCAACAGAAATTACGTTATTCATACACTGATATGATCACATGCAGGGCCGGCCACAGATGGGGTGCTGCGGATGCAAAGCACCCGGGGCCCGGCTTCAGAGGGGCCCCCAAATCTAAAGTAGCTCTATATATTTTTTTATCTTACATTTAATCTAACACACAGCTAGAAATTTCAATTTCATTAAATTATGTTAGTTGGATGAAAGTATTGCTACTCGGAATCTTCAAAAGTTAAAACATCATTGAAAAGAGGTCCTTTTCTACTGGGTTCAATAGGATATCCCATATCACTTCTTTTTCACCTTTTTTCAAAGGAGGGAAAAAACATCTGGACCCCAGGACTGTAGAGGTAGAGATGCACTGCATAGTCTTCTTTCCCCTTTTATCTGTTGCTAAAGCTAATGGTTTACTGTAAATTATCGGGCCTGGGAACGGAATTTAAAATGACCCAGACTTTATTATCGAAATCTTTGGAGAAGACTAGTGTGGAAGACAAAGAAGGAGGTCTGGTAGAGTCGTCTCCAGTGTGAGGCCTGAAGTAGACATCGCTTATGCGGGCCCCCTTTCGTTCTAGCATATGCATTCACACATACTTCAAACATAAATTGTTTTTTGAGTATATTGATCATGTATGTGTATGTATGTGTAATGCACATACATTTCTACTGTAGGTAACAGTGTCATTTTATAATTTCTATGCCTCTTATTCAACGGGGCCCTGGCTAACTACGCTGTTTGCTCTTGACTTTAGTCAGGCTCTGTGTTCTGGGAATAATCTCCTTTTCTTTGTAAAAAACCATTTTCATTAATTTCCCAGTTCACTGTTTCACAAAGTTATTAAAAAGATCATTTCATGCTTGGATACTCATTAAGTCTTATTATTGCGTCTGTTGCCAAGTACGAATCGATTTCTGATCAGTGGCAAAAATTTAACCATTTGATGATTTACTGTTTCAATTTGGAGCCCCATAATTTCAGAACATGTTTTCTTTTCTCTCCTCCATCCCACTTCCTTAGAAAAAATATACATATAAATATATAAATCCCAATCCAGAATTTTACTAGCTACTGGGCTGTGAAAACTGTAAATTACTACATATCAAAATTAACTCTAGATTGAAAGTATAGGACATTAGGTACGGCAAAATCAATGAAGACCACCCGAAAACCATACTAGGCTTTTCAAATTTTTTTGCTGTATTATATAATAAATCAGATTTAAAGATAAAAATGTACGAAATGAACGTGAATACAGGTCCTGATAAGTCAAGTGAGGCCCTAAAAGACTTAAATTTGGGATAGGCTTTAATGCGAACATTTATGAAAATATAAATATTTGTCCGAGTTAAATTAGTTGATGTTATCTAAACTGCAAACATAGCAAATCCAAAAACTTGACTGTGCACTTCAATGACGGTGCTCTAAAATGAGTCCATGTATGGTCATTATTTCACTTTACGTTCAGGCAATATTAGCTAAAACAGTTTTGATGGTAAAGTTCTCGAAAGTTATATCTTAAACTGTGTTCTAAACATGTAATGTTGAAAAAACAAAATCTGCCTCAATGTCAGTTTTTGCACACAAACTGAAGTAATAGTGCCAGGAATTCGAAAAAGTTCAGGTCGATTTATTAAGCTGCACTACAGGCGGAAATAAATGAGAAAATGCACCTCTTGTGAAATTTTCTGAAAAATTCTTTAAAATGGAACTGCACAGCAAAATTTTCGATTTTTAATAAAATTTTTGCAATTAATACATGTTTATCATTTATTATAGTGCATAGCACAGCTTGTAAAGAGACATTCTAAAAATTTTGAAGTATTTGACATAAATAGTTTTTTTTTAAATTTAGGTACCAAAATTATGTAACTTTTTCGAAATACCCGCTGATTATTTGGGGACTTTACATTGTAGGTACAAATAATAGGATATCCCTTTAAAACTAAAAGCTCCATTCTAGAAAGCTTGTGGAAAAATCAGGCCATAGTTGAAAGAGTTTGGTTAGCGTTAGTAGTAGTTTGTGAACTAACTTTAGATTTAAAAATATATATACAAATGATTTAAAAGAAAAAAAATATTTTAAGAAAATTCTTCTCAGATTTACTATATTTTAGAATTTTCCGTATATATTTGAACATTTTTAAGTGGTTATTACCAAGCCTTGACTGTAATGAATTGTGGATACATTTTAACCTGTTTGTAGTAATTTTTAACTTTAGTCTTCCACCATTCTAAGCATAAATATTCAGATTTTCGTTATATGAAAAATAATTTTCCAAAAGTTTATTATAGTTGTATAGATAGCCTTCCACTGTTCCCTTGTTTATAGCTTGTTATTATCACTTATATGCGGCATGCAGGTAAACAGTACGGCGCAAAAATCTTTTAAAGAACATGTTTAAAAATTACGGTTCAAGTGCGCTAAAGTACATAACACACACACGAACATCATACTATTGCTAAGTATTCATTTTTCTCGAATGGGAGATCTCTGGAACTCAAAAAAAAAAAAAAAAAAAATCAGGTGACCAGAGGGGCATTTTACACAGGAGAAAATCACCTTTTCTGCCACTCTTTGAAAGAAGAGTAATTGGACGTGCTGGTGTGCACATGTTTGTAAATAAACCTAGAAGTATCGGATAACCATTCGTTTTCAACTTTATGTTTTCCACATCTGGAATTAATTAAAAATAACCTGTATTGGAAATAATCTTTGCAGGTACGCAAACAAAGTCTGTTGTGTTACAAATCTGTTGGCTAAATCTACAGCACTTTTCTAGTTTTTGAGACCTAATATTTGAGCCCATGTTTTGTTAGTTTCTTTTGCTTTCATTAATTCAAAACCATTGCAAGGATATGTTTGTATTGGACGTTATACGAATCTATTAACATCTGCATATGGTGTACGTATATTTTTTAAGAACGAGATTTTTTCAGAAATAACTTGAATTTTATGTAGTTCCTCACACCTAAATTATGAAGTCTATCAATTAATCATATTTTCAACCTTTGAAGAAAGTAAGTCAATATTTAGATTATTTTCATCACTAGCATTTATGCAGATTGAATCCCTATGCAGTAAGTGCACAATGAAACAAAGTATGCAGTTAGATGAATGTTTTATGTCTGTTTTTATTATACCAGGTGTTTCAAAATAGATGTTAGTTACAGCAATTATCTATTAGACCGTAAGTGATAGAAACACACTTCCAATTAGAAAAGTTAGTCATATTAAGAGTAGCTTTCAGATACGGCAATTTTTTACTAGGAGCTGTATATATATTAAAATACGAAATTTAACTTTTATATGGTCCTTCGTTTCCAATCACTTATAGTTAGAAAAAAGTTGCTCTTTGTCTAAGAAAATTAATAAAAATTTAAAAAATCCTGTGTCTCTAAGTGAACTAGTTAGCGAGATATGCAATCTGTAAATACTTTTCAACTGACGTTAACTTATGTTAATAGTCACTCTATAGACACAGTTAACTCCTCAAATTCTAATTTAGCTAGAATTTTCCTATAAAGCATGTTTGGCAGTTTTTAGTGAAAGTTACCACAACATAGTAACCTACGCCATTATTTTGTCATTCTGCCTTCTCCAGAAGCGTGATGTCATTAGTGAATGACTCCCCTAAAAGACTAAATTATCGCTAATTTCATAAAGCAGTACCGATCATTTTAGGTAAAACTGTACCTGTTAATTTTACACATTTGAACGCGTTTAATTGCTTTTCCCAACAATGGGATCTTATTTATCTTTTATCAACTCATAGTTGGTACCCTAAAGTAGATTTTTTTTCGCCTGAAAACTGACGCCAACACAGTAGGTAAAGTGGTGTAAGTCATCATTTTCAAAATTGATTTTCTCTCGAACTATTTCACTTAGAGACATGGGATATTTTTCATTAATTTTCTTAGACAAAGGGCAACATTTTTCTAAGTGATAGGAAAGGAGGGACTGGATAAAAATTAAATTTTATATTTTAATATGTATACAGCCCCCAGTAAAAAATTTCCATATCTGAAAGCTACTAATCATATGACTAGCTTTTCTAATAGAAAGTATGTTTCTATCACTTACGGTTTAAAAGATAATCGCTGTAACATCTATTTTGAGACACTCAGTATATTTTGATTAATTTGAGAGAAAAAGTAATATTGTTGATTCTATGTTAAATTGTTTAGAGAAGCTTTAGCATATAAGCTCTGTTTTTCTCTTCCCTCCCTCGGTTTTTCAATATGGATCTTTTTTTTTTTTTTTTAACTATTAAACATCATGTCTGTCAAAAGCACATTTATTTAATTATAGATCATTAAAAAGTTATTTTATATATATCGTAGCTTCATTGACTATATTGAAGCTATTAACGTCATTTTCAAGGATGCTTTAGAGCGGATACATTCATTTATGTATGTGTGTTATGTTTCATGTTCTGTATATAAATGTACAACAACTCATTCATGTATTTTTATCGTCTGGTATTTAGGGGCCCCAAAAAATGCTTGCAACCAGGCCTCTTCAGATAGAAGGCCGGCCCTGATCACATGATCTTACTCTTTTTTTTCCGCCCTCTTCTGGGCAGTCAATACTTGATAGATAATGTATCCAGTTTAAAGGGGTGGATAGAATTGATTCTTGCTACTAAAAATATTTCTCCTGGAATTGAAGTCGTAAGTTCAGCAATTGATTGAATTACACAAAGCAGTGGCAGGGCCTAAATTTGAATTCCAAGATGTTCACAAAATTCAATCCTCTAAATGCCGCAACACATGACAGTGTTATACATTTCAAGATTCATACAATTCAGTCACTTTTACCTTGTCATTCTGCAAAAAAAAACCTACATCGTAATGTTGCACTAAAAACACAACTCTTTTGATTATGCTTCAGAAAGTCCAATGTGCAATCAGAATCCACAGAGATGTCCTTGCTTTCATTCAGTTAGTTAACTCTAGTGGCAGATGCAGGGTGGGGAGAATTGTCCTCATCCTGAGTGCACTTATTCAATACATGTTTAACCTGTCAACTTTCATCATTTAAAAAGACGATATCGGGGAGACTCTCCTTCTTTGACTAATGTTGCTTCCTACAATAGTTCTTTGAACACTCTGTCAAAAACCAGAAATTGTACAACAATGAGCTCCAACAGAGCTTTTAAAAAAACATTCCGAGAAGCAACATTGGTCAAAGAAGGATAGTTTTTTACACTGCATTTTTTTTTTTTTTTTTAATTATGAGAGGGAACAGGTTAAACATGGCTAAAAGTTTAAGGTTAAAAATGGAAAGGTTTAAAAAAAGAGAGAGAGAGTGATTTATCTCTGATAATATCCTACTTACTGTCCATTAGCCATCCCTTGAAACTTTTTTGAAATCGCTATTACACTCATGTCCATAAATTAAGGATAATTCAGAATCACACAGAAATTGATCTCTAAAATAAAAATTTCACCTGTGGAATGATCACACACATCTTGAAGAATATGCAAATTACAGGAAACCACCAGATGGCGTGGATGGTACGTCACAATGACGAGAGTGTAAGAGAGGGGTATATAAGGAATGGTGGCAAAGAAGTAAAATTGTTCACAAGCGCTGTTAAAGCCTTTCAGTGCAAAAACTGCATAGTTATGGCACAAAGGAGGCATTTTGGATGATGTTTTACGTGGCAGAATTATCGGACGACTGGAATGTGGACGCACCCAGCTGGAAGTATCCGAGGAACTTGGAATCGCCCAGCGTGTCATCTCCAGGCTTTGGCAACGATTCCAAGATGATGGTAATGTGAGTAGACGTTACAGCACAGGTCGCCCCCGAGTTACAACGCCGAATGAGGACCGCTATTTGGCAGTTACTGCCAAAAGAAACAGACGGAGTACAGCATCAGACCTGTCTCGTTAGCTCTCTTCAGCTACCGGTACGACAGTTTCAAGGCAGACCGTGTACAGACGCTTAGGGCACATTGGTCTATATGCTCGTAGGCCTGTTAGATGTGTTCCACTTACCGCAACTCACTGTCGCCTGCGATTAACCTGGAGTAGAGAGCATGCATTGTGGACACCGCAACAGTGGTCTTGTGTGATGTTTTCCGACGAGTCCAGGTTTAGTTATGAGTCTGATTCTCGCCGGACATTCATCTGGAGAGCGCCAGGTACCCGTTACCACCAAGAGAACACCATTGAAAGACACCGTTACGGTGGTGCAGGATGGCTCGTTTGGGGAGGAATTATTCTTGGTTCCAGAACTGACCTGCATGTTCAGAGTGTAACGATGACAGGCCATATCTATCGGGATGTCATTCTGGAACAACATGTACGTTTGTTTCGGGGCGCCATGGGTGCTGAATTTGTGTTTATGGATGACAACGCCCGTCCTCACCGTGCAAACATTGTAGACGAATGCCTTCAATCGGAGGATATCACCCGTATGCATTGGCCAGCATACTCACCGGACTTGAATCCAATAGAGCATGTGTGGGATATGCTTGGCCGACGAATTGCAGCCCATCAACCCCCTCCCACCTGTCTACCGGAACTTCGGAGTGCATTGCTTGATGAGTGGTGTAATATTCCCCAAGATCAGATTGATCAACTGAAAAAACACTCAAAATACTGGTGTTAAACGATAAAGTAATTAAAAAACTTTGTAAAAAACACACATAAGAAGTAAAAGGACTTCGGCCATAAAGGAGTAAAAGGACCTTTTACTTCTTATGTGTGTTTTTTACAAAGTTTTTTAATTACTTTATCAGATTGATCATTTGATACTCAGCATGCCTAGGCGTTGTCAGGCCTGTATTGCATCGTCCGGGAGACACACTCCGTATTAACCATCTTACTAACCATGTTATACTGTTTTTTGTAAATAAGTTCTTTTTTGAAATTTGGTCAAGGGAGTAAAACTTGCAATTTTTATTAATTATGTCAAACATATAGCATCTTTTTTGCTCTTTACTTTTTGTTTAATAAATAGACTTTACAAATAAGTCAAATTTGTTTTGCTTCTTTCTCTTTCTTTGCCTGAACTTCATTATCCTTAATTTATGGACATGAGTGTAGATCTCTCCCCCTAATACTTGTTAGAATCCTAATTATTATAAATATAAAAGTTTGTCAGGCTTTATGTTTGTTACTCTTTTATGTTTTACGCTTAAACGGCTAATGTCCTTGAATGAAATTTGGAATGGAGATAGCTTAAACTCTGAATTAACACATGTGCTGCTTTTCTCTCTATTCTAAAAAAAGTAAAGGCCACTTTCAGAGCTTGTTGACCTATCTTCTCCTAAACCGTGGGGATT
This sequence comes from Cheiracanthium punctorium, assembly GCA_038373885.1. Lineage (NCBI taxonomy): Eukaryota > Metazoa > Arthropoda > Arachnida > Araneae > Cheiracanthiidae > Cheiracanthium > Cheiracanthium punctorium. The sequence goes on along the minus strand of JAWZYV010014218.1, from coordinate 740,586 downwards.
TGAATTTCGAGAAACATGTTCCGGAATGCGGAAAACTCTGAGGAACCTGATAAGGTGACCTTAATTTCGAAAATCGAATTATTTTAGAAGATATTAATAAAAAACTGAAAAAATAAAACATAATGGTTTCCAGATTTGGCATAAAATCATTCATTCCTTTGCAACAAAGCAATTCCAATTATGAATCATGTGAAATTGTCAAACATGAAGTAGAATTACACCCATTTTACGCCAAATTAAAAAGTACAGCCGACTCCCGAAAATCCGCCGCCCAGAAATCCGCATGCGTATGCGAACATAAATAGTGAAATTCGCAGTTAATTAAGATTGAAATTTAACAGCGAATATGACGTCATTCGTCATCACGGTGAATTATTTTTATTTTAGCGAATTGCCGATTTTCCATAAGTGATTTCGTGGGATTACATTTCAAAAGCCACATTAGTAAATGCCGGGCACAATTTATGGCAATCTTCTTTATTCATTGACACAGGAAGTGATGACTGAGTGGAGCGGATTTAGGAATAATTTGGCTATGGACAAGGCAAACGAGTTACTCCTGTATACCCAGAGCAAATGTGGGCGAACAAATATGGATGAAGAAGAGAGCATTGTTGACTGGATGCTCAATCAGGATGAACCTGTTGAATTTCAAATGACAGACGAGGAAATTGTACAAAGTGTGATAAAGCTAACAACAGAAGATTCTGACACAAATTCTGAAACAGAAACTGAATTTTTTTTATTTTTTTTTTTTATTAATGATTATTATTGGGTATTTAAAATTTCTCGAACAAAAATGTATCACTGACCAGGAAATTATGGTTATGTATAATATTCAAAAGAAGCTCAGATTAGAACATCCTAAAGTGTTAAAGCAAACTACACTAACAAAGATGTTTGCAAATAAATAATTTTAACATAATAAATAATTTTGGTATAGTAATGAATACTTTCATTTGTTGTCATCATATTTTTTAATTTGCTTACTCTTAAGTGTAGTTTTATGCAAGTTAAATTTTTATGGTAAAAATACTCTGTTTTAAATTTATACCCTGAAATCCACACAAACCCTCCCCCCGAGCTGTGCGGATTTCTGGGAGTGCACTGTATATGAAATAAGTAACTCAAAATGTGTTACACAAAGTTGACAATTTTCAAATAGTAAGTTCGCTTAAGACAACAGGAGTTTAGAATTAGCGATTATTCGTTTTTCCAAAACAGAATAACTAATATCTTGAAAATGAAAAATAATAAAAATGCAGATTATTTTAAAGCTGTTTCAATCCAGCTGGAGTATTTGCTACCAGAAGAAATATTTGGCGGCATTAACTATGTCATTATAGCAGTTATAGTACACTTTGGATATTTGCCAGTGCAGCGAGATGGTATAATTAATGGTTCTAAGTACGCCAAACTGCAAAGAATTATGTAAATGTACAATTTTTTTTAACCTTCAAAAAAAGGTAGTGTTCCTTTCTAAAGACTCAAGTCAAACCATGGCCAAGTGGATAAGACACTGAACATAGATGGCCAAAGTGTGAAGATCCCATGTCTGGACCTGTCATGCTGCTGTGAATCTAATGGTCCGGAATTTGGACAGTTTTCTCCAGATGTAACATGAATATGCATTAGAACCTCTTAAAAAGTCCCCTAACCAAGGCACTTTCCCCCACCCCCCCAGGCAGATGCCCCTCGTGTAGGCTTGCTATAATACAAAACAAACTGAAGACTCAATTTGCTTGCAGAGCTCTTTTTTAAAAGAAAACTCTTCCTTTTCAGTTTTAAAGCCAGAAAGGACTGTGAACAATAAATTGCTACCCATCACTGCATTTTATGAGTTCATTTGAAAAAAATCTACTTGAAAAATTTAGCTGCATATGTGTAAGTGTCTATACATTTAATAAAATAAAATGACAGTTGTCACACGGCCGTAGGGTGAAGTTCGGAGCCTAGAGGTACAGATGAATTATACATGGTCCCTGTCCTCTTTAATTTTTTTCTTTGTTAAAAAATTATATAATCCGGGAAAAATCTGAGACTTCAAAAAATCTCGCACCGGGATCACCCCCAACTTTCGTGAGGCCTGCGCCTTTGAACTGTCATATTGCTCCACCAACACATGAAACCTGGCTTCAACATTGTGCTGAAAATATGTGTATTTATGAAAAACTAAACAGGTAAGTGCATCAATTATTGGCATTAGCTGACAATTTTTTTCTGCAAATTATGCCTTGGTACCTAGTGCACCAATGTTACGCAGCTGGTGTGAATATATAATATTTTTATTAAAATTATGCTGAAAATTCATTCATAGAGCATCAAAAATACTAATTATTGTGAAAAATAGATAGAATAGCCAGCTTTTGAAAGCAAAATGGTGTAATTGCAATGTCAAAACATTTATTTTGTCACAAAAAAGAGCAATATCAATAACACTGCCTAGGTGTCAACTTTAGAAGAAAAATTATTTCTCTCCTAGTTATTGACATTTTAATTCAGTATTATTTTATACTAGCTTCTGGTTGATGTACATTACAATATTGGCCTGAATATAATGTGATTTTTTTGACTGATCATTTCCGATTAAAAACCTAACTAAATTCGAGGTCAAAATATAGGATTTTTCTAATTATCTTGATGAAAAATTTTGGGATTGCATTATATTAGAGCTAATATGGTATGCCCTTTCTGAAATTTTCAGGAATCATTTAATACTCTGGAGAAACTGATAAAGCCAGCTTCAATATATTGAAATTTCAGAAGAGATCATTGTGTCAGTAGCTAGATAATGGGAAAAGACAGAAAATCAATGATTGTGGGTAGTGGTGTAACGGATATTGATTTTGCCGGATACCGAATATCCGAAGCTCCTTTGGTTGCCAGATATGGATATATCCAGCACTAAACACGTATTTAGTTATTAAGAGTGTTGTTTCATTTTTTTTATATAATGACATCAGAAAAATAAATTGCAAACATGTTTCACACATCAATAAAGTATTTCTTAATAATTGACTTATAATTAAAAAAAATTAAATATCTTTACATATATGTACAAAAAAAATGTTACTTAAAATATGAACAGTTAAAATATTCTTTTTATGTGTACACTACTGGCAGAGGCAAATAAATTTGGTTTTAACCGACTTTTAATAAGATACCTATGATAAATGAGTTATTTTTTGACAAAACTAAGTCATTTTTTGTTTAAGTTAAATTACTTTAGAGATTGATAAATAAAAAGTAATTCTTTTTAAATATTTATAATGAAATTATAATTCTTCCTTTTGCAGTTTTATACTGGTATGGAACAGAATTTTTACGGTTATATGCATTAAATTTCTTTAAACTACAAGTCAAAAAATAAAAATAGATCTGCTTAATTGTTTAGCTTCTAAAATATACGAGCATTCTTTCACAGTACAAAATCTTATGTGGAACCATAAGGGAAAAAGGGGAGGGGGGACAAATTAATTTTTAAAAAATCATTTCAAACATTAGTTTCAAATTTTAGGAAAATTTCACTTTTTAACTCTTGATTTTGACTGCGTGACATGCACACACAAAAAAAAAAAGCAATGCGACACACACAAAAAAGAAAGGTCAAAGTACTTTATGTATGGAGTGATAATACTGCAGTAGTATCTAGAATGATAACCATACACAATACTGTAGTAGTAACTAGAATGATAACTATACACAATATTGTAGTAGTAACTAAAACCTATTTTAAACTAGTAAAATACCATGTTACAACATGGCTGTCTGGACAAGCAGCCATATTATAATTTTCATAATAAATATTTCACGAACATATTTTAAATGTAAATCTTTTAAGTAGACTTAACTTAAAAAATCAATTGAAACTTGCGGAAAATCATAAATGAATTTAAAGAACTAAACTGAATTAAAAATAAATATGTAAAATATGGGTTAATTTTTAATCATTAGGTATTAAAGACATCAATAAAGAAATGCTCAGTAAAAGATTGTCATTTACAAAAAGGATGAAGATTGAAAATTTCTCCCTGCCTCTATAAATAAATTTTGAAGACAAAATAATAGGGTTTTTTTTTTTTTTTTTTGTTAATTATTGGATTTCTGGAGCAAATAAAAAATATCAGAGAAACTCCATGGGGAGAGAGTGTAAAATTACATTACTTGTGGGATTACCATGAGAGAAACTGCATATACTGAATGCACATACTTTTCAAATGATACTACACAGTACTTATGATTGAACTTCCTCTATAAATAACAGTCTACAGCTGAAAAGAATGAGAAAATCGCCTCCAAATTTGCACATGTATACTACATACGATGTGTTTAGTTTTTGTTGTTGTTGTTGTTCAGAAAATGTCTGCTAAGCAGCACTTTGCAGCATGGAATCAGCTCTATATATGAGCCTAACTAGTTATAAATGTGCTCAAAAACTACTGAACAAATGTTGAAATTGTGTGTTGTTTATTTTGAATTATTCATTTCCAGTGTTAAATTTGCTGTTTTTTCATGTTCAATAGCAACTTGAACATTTTAAACTTGAGTTTTTTAATCAAAATTCCCTAAACACTTCTCATGTACAGTCTATAAAATAAATTTGGTTACTATCTGTTCACCCATTTTAGTGGTAGTTTCCTGTTTATAGGGGAAGTTTAATTATATGAAATATAATTTTCCATCCTGTCCCATGCATATTATAGATATAACTTTAGTAGTATATAGCCGAATATCCAGCAAAGAAGTCGGATATCTGGATACTCGTTACATCCGTAATTGTGGATGATATGAGTAAAATAATTTTCCCCATAGGATAACAAAGGGCTTCGCAGCTTCACTTTGGCATGTAGTTTGAGATATCACCATTTCACTGTGGAACCATGCATAGATAAGATGCAATGTAGATACTTACATAAAAGCATTGCAACAGTTGATCTAACCCATGCTCCTTGGGCAACATAATACTTAAATCGATCAATGTTGAGAGAAATTAATCGTTCATTCCTCTCATTTGGCATTGGATCATACACTCCAAGTTGCTCCACTCCATCTTCTTTGCAGCGTTTTTCCGGCTCAATGGCAACGATATGATAAAATGGTCTATTTGCACAACCTTTACGAACCAGACGTATAGCCAAAGGCTTGCTGCCTGTTTAAAAAATATTTTTTTTTTTTAATTTTAAATTCCACATTAGAATTACAGAAGTGTGGTGGTTGGTTCAACATACCACGGCCGTGAAGTTTTAGCAAGACAAAAATTCATAAAAAGGCAAAGCCTGTAAAGAGCTAAAAGAAAACCATGCGTTGTGTTCAGAATTCCTAAAAAGTTAAATAATAACCCAAAAGGATACACCTTGCCACGAGTGTGTGTGTGATACAGGTTAAATAAGCACAAAGATTGATCAAAAACTCAGGCATTTATTGGACTTGGCACTTTCGAAAAACACTCAGCACATAATGGAGCAATCATCAATACTGCATGATGGCACAATTAGAGCTGCATTAGACAAAAAAGATATAAAAGAAAAGGGTACCCTTGATAATTCAATTATAACAAGTTGTTACAGGATGTTATTTTTTGACATAGTCGTGCCTCGCATACATCTTCAAGAAAAGAAAAATCACTTTAAGTATTATGGTAAACGGAGATATTTACACACTTTTGTTAACAAATTATCCCTTCCCAGAACCCATTAGTAAATTTCCCTAAGTAAACATTTTCAGCAAATTTACAGCATTTCCAATCATAGCTGGGTATGAAAGAATTAAAGAGATCTCAGATTATAATTTAGTTAATTGGTTAGCTAAAGTAATCCCCAGTTATTACGCCTTAAGCACCTTGCTAAAATTGCTTACACACAAAAATTTACCAAAAAAAATGGGGCAGATGGCACAGAGGTTACAAAAAGAAATAAAATAGTCCCTGCAGTTCATCTGAGGATCCGTGTGAAAAGAAATAAATAGAAAAACAGCAACGCTCTCACCCGAAACTTGGCTGGCTGGAAAGTGGGGCGTCAGGGTCTCGTCTGGAAGAAGCTGGCTTTGAGTGTGTGGAGCCAAATTGAAGACGACACCGGGATGTCACGATGATCAGCCTTTCACCCGGTCAACGATGAAGGAAAACAGGGCACCTCCTAGGTGATGAAGCATCTCAACTGCCTCTGCTTGTGCTGGCGTTAACTTAGACGCATGGCCTTACATTGGGAACTTGCGGTCGAGCAGCTTTTCATCGAAATTTTGCGGTTGATGGAAGATAATTTACTACCCAGCCTTTCATAAAGAATGGTGATGGAAAACGGGGCACCACACAGGTGTCAGTGCATCTTTACCACAGCAAGCGATGGTGTTGAGCTAGTAGCCGCGCCATTTTTTCTAGATGCGCATCTGGGAACGGCCTGGAGGATTTTTTTGATCAATTGGTGGTAATTGATCTTGAGTCACAATTGGGCTGGTGTTTAGCCTATTGTACTCAGGCCAATTGCTGCTGAATGTGGGATTGTTAAGGGATCATTTCTCTTGTCTCCTAATGTCTTTACAGGCTTTGCGTTTTTATGAATTTTTGTCTTGCTAAAATTTTACGGCCGTGGTATGTAGAACCAACCACCACAGAAGTAGACTTTTTTTTTCCCTAATGGCCAAGTCAGTGGCTTGACCGCTGCAAGGACCAGAGATGTTGGTCATTTCATTATGGACCTACCCAGTAGGCAGGCTAATGCTAGCCCCTGTGAGTGGTCTCCGAATTTTGAACATTCCAGATAAGAGACCCAGCACCTAGTTTGGAACCCCCTGAGATATTGTTTAAACATGGACGACATTGGAGCCATGACAAATTTTACGTGCATATTCAACACAGAATACATAAAAGCAGTTTACAAATGGCAAGGCTTAAAAATAGTTATAATAATGAAACAACATTTAAGAGTTTCAAAATTCTTTGCTGAATACTTAATGCTTCAGGAATTAAAAATAATAAACATCAAAGTAAACGGTAAACAATAACAAAATGTTTTCAAATTTTCATTTTATCATGGAATAAGATCCGAAATCTACTGGAAATGATAACTGCGTTATTGTCCTTCTGCACCTGCACAAGCAATAGGTTTACACACAGAGGGGTGCTGTCCCACTGTCTTTTTAAATCCAAATTCAAAAGTTGTGTAAAATTTATCAATAGAATAAAGGTCATTACATGCATGCAGTTAAGAAAGTTCAAGCTTTAAATTAAAGCAAGGATATTGATTATTGGCTGATAATGTACTACTCAAAATAACTACTAAATCCAAAAAAGTAAAACTTGTCTGATTTTTACAACAGTGATAGTAGAAACAAACATGGCTGCAACTTCTGTACAAGATAAATTGTGATAGTGACTAGTTTTCAGTGTTGCAATACTGGTTAACTAAATTACATTATTTTTTAAGTTTTGAACTTTTGAATTAAAGAAGAATAGCTCTCATCCCACTGACCCCCCCCCCTCTGATTCCTGAAATTTGGCATAAAAATTTATAAAAGCAAATACAGGCATAGCAGCATAATGTGCTAACTATTAAACCACTGGCCTTTAAAAGTGAGTTAAATAATGCTTTTTTTTAAATCTAAAATTCTGATTTTAAATTCTTAATTTTTCTTAAAAAATTAAGTTTCTTAAAAATATAGGACTATATTCCATATACGGTGCCTTGTTTACATGTCAATGGTTTGTTTACAAATCATTGGCGAACAATCTGACGCAAGAGTGAGCGATGCACCGCCAACTGCCGGTGGTAGTTGTGACTGGCAACCATAAAGAATACGTGTTTCGTCAGGTTTGGGAATTTGAAATTGTTTGCGTTATTGATGGAAGGGAATGAAATGTGTTATGTTAATATAAGAAAAGAATTTGTGGGTGTTTGTAAGAAATATAGTACGTTATAAGCCGGTGGGTGTTGGGGACATTTCTGAGCGGTTATTTACCAAAAAAATAGAGGTAAGTGTTCTTTTTTAACGAATCTTTCGATGTTTAAGGTTTTTAATGTGAATTTTAAATTGATATTTGAAGTGTTTATGTTTTCGTAAGTGCTATTTACGTGCTATTCTAATCATACTGACTTTATAAGAGGTGTACAACTAGGTTGTTTAATCCATCGATGTTTTTTTGAGTTGAAAACGGGCCAGTGTTTGCCTAGTTTACATTAGCTGTACAACTAGGTTGCTTAGTTCACTGTTGTTGTTTTTTTTTAGTTAAAAACGGTCCACTGGTTGCGTAGTTTACATAGCTGTACAACTAGGTTGCTGAATCCACTGAGGTTTTTTTAGTTAAAAACGGGCCACTGGTTGCCTAGTTTAGATAGCTGTACAGCTAGGTTGCTGAATCCACTGAGGTTTTTTTAGTTAAAAACGGGCCACTGGTTGCCTAGTTTAGATAGCTGTACAGCTAGGTTGCTGAATCCACTGAGGTTTTTTAAGTTAAAAACGGGCCACTGGTTGCCTAGTTTAGATAGCTGTACAGCTAGGTTGCTGAATCCACTGAGGTTTTTTTAGTTAAAAACGGACCACTGGTTGCCTAGTTTAGATAGCTGTACAACTAGGTTGCTGAATCCACTGAGGTTTTTTTAGTTAAAAACAGACCACTGGTTGCCTAGTTTAGATAGCTGTACAACTAGGTTGCTGAATCCACTGGGGTTTTTTTATTTAAAAACGGACCACTGGTTGCCTAGAATGACTAGTAAACATGGCGACAGTCGCTGGAGCTTGGCGGTCGCCAAGCTCCAGCGACTGTCGCCATGTTTACATGGGGTGGGCACCGGCTTGTATGATTTTACCAAAATATATTTGTTTTAATTAATATGGTCATTACATGTTTTATAAAATGTCACAAAAAACTGAATAAAAAGACACAAATTTCAACTCTTTAGGTCAATTAGGTCTTTAGGTCCTGAGTTATGGCCATTTAAAGATTACTATATCATGAAAAATTTGGATGGTATTTAGAAGGAGGTGCTGTTTGTGTTTTGATCCTTTGTTTATGTTTTTGTGATGATTCCGTTACATTCCTTGGGCAATGGATGACACCATTCTGGCAATCCATGGTTTGATGGTCTACTAACCCTGAAGACAGCCGTATTTCGTTTTTATAGTTGTTTGTATGTAGAATAGATGCTTGGAATTAGAAAATTCTTCATGTTATGAATGGAAAGGAATGAAATGTTATTGTGTGAAAAGAAAGTGTGTGTTTTTGCTAGAAATATGGTATGAATATATAACTAAGCACGTTGGTTTTACATCATAAGCCAATGGGTGTTGGTTAGGGACATTTCTGAGTGGTTAATTAAAAAAAATAAAGGTAAGTGCTTTTTTTTTATAAAGGCAAGAATTTTTGCGATGTTTAAGGTTTTTAATGTGAATTTTAAATTGATATTTGATGTTTTCGTTAGTATGATTAGATTAGCACATAGTAGCACTGACTTTATATGAGCTGTACAGCTAGGTTGTTTAATCCACTGATATTTTTTCAGTTGAAAATGGGCTAGTGTTGGCCCAGTTTACAGTAGCTGTACAACTAGGTTGCTTAATCCCCTGTAGTTTTTTTATGTTAAAAACAGCTCACTGTTTGCTCATTTTAAATTACCTGCTGCGGAATTTTCAAGCATTTTTCAGATTTAATATGGACCCGTGTATTTTGTTGTTTGATGTTTTTATGTGTTTTTGTTAGTGGAATTTATGTGCAATTTTAATGTGTTAAAATTCTTTGACTTTGCTTTGCTGATCGTGCAAAATGGTTGGCGCCAGTCGCTGGGGCTTGGCGAATGTCGGCGTGTTCACATGGGATTCACACACTCTTGATCGATATTACCAAATTTTTCAAACTTCTAAAAATTCGTTCGTAACTTGGAAATAAATTGTTTGAAAAATACAAAAATTTGTATTTTTAATCTAACGTGCTAGTACTACATATTATCAATTACAAAACAACAATCAAAACAATATTTATCGACTTGACGTTTTGAGCATTTGTTGATCTTACCTTATGCAATACAATGATTGAGAAAATACATTAAAAGGCTATTTACTAACTGTGGACTTTTATAATTTTTTTGGTACTTACGTATTATCCCGGCGGTCATTCCTGCCAATCTATTTTTTCGTCAAATGAGTTGCCAAACGTATTCAAAACCATTAATAATTTCATGTGCCCGGCATTTATCTTGGCAAAAAATCGCTCGTCTTGGCAGACCGCCGGGATAATACGTAAGTACCTTTTTTTTTCATAATCATAACTATTTCATATAATAAAACTGAAAACTGAATAATTGTACACTTTTTTCACTTATTATCAAAGAAACTTTTATAACATTCCACCGATAGAAAACTTGTAGCTTATACGTTGAATAAAAGCATTAATTAGACATCACTAATAAAATGGTTAGTTTTAAATACATACTTTTGATTGCTGCCATCGTCGATGAAAATACAATTACAAGCGGATAGCCGGAGGAAAGGCTCCTAATGCTAAAGCTAGTGTGGGGAATTTTTGGAAATAGAAGTAGGGATGTAGAGATTTCGTATCCCAGACAGGACAGCTCCGAATGAGACCAAAGGCCCGTTTACATGTGAAAATGGAAAATCCCGGGTTAAAGCGGAGTACAGGGAAAAACTCGCAATGCATCACGGGAAAGCGGGGTTGACTCTGCATTAACCCTCCTTTCGACCAGGAATCTTTCTACCCCGCATTTTTCCCCCTAAGTAGGGGAAGCGGAGTAGAAAGCAATGTAAGACGAGAGGCTGGGCATAGCGGATTAAATTGCTCTCTGGCGATTTGGCGTGCAGTCAGACTCCTTTGGCAAGAGTCGTTTCTCCCGCTGTTATACACTCCACGCTAGGGGTTGCCGCCCGCACCGCAAGTTGATCCGCGAAAAACAGCAATATATTTTTTTTTTTTTTGTTGATTAATTGTTCTAAATATATATTTTAATGCATTTAAAATTGCAGTCTAAAATTACAATTTTAGATTTGAAGGTAATATGTTACGGAAATAAAAAAGAAACAGTGGACAGTTAAAAAGCAATCATCATTTGGCTTTTGTATGAAATTTACATACGATTAGAGAAAACCCTTCTTTAAATGTTTAGTCCGGGGTTTTAGCAATTAATAGATATGGATTATAGATGCAGATAAACTCTTCGGGTTTAAACCTATATGTTCCCATGGATGCAGATTGAAGCGAGGACGAAAATTGCATTACTGATTCTTGTAGGATACTGAAAGATTAATATGGGCTAGCAATAATGTGTGTAACAACAAAGAATAATAACCGCTCGTCTTTGTAACGGTAAGAAAGTAAATGTTAAACTTTGTGTAAAGTTCATTTACATATAATCTATATTTATAAAATGCTAAATTCTTTTAATCAAGCACAAACTACTAATTCAATGAAAGAAAAAACTAATTCGTATTCAAGAACGATTTTTTAAGACTTTCTTTGGACCATTTTGTTTCAGTGAAAAATTCATAAGGTAAATAGCTAAAAACTTAAAATTAAATGAGAAAGCAAATTCTAGATAATTTTTTTTACTGTTGACTTTGTTTTAAACCGCAAAAGATTTCTTATTTGTTTTAAATATAACTTACTGTAATTCAGTCAAAGTGAAAATAAAAATTATGATCTTCAGCACCAAATATTCTTTTAAAATGCTGTTAAACACTTATGGCGTGATAATATTTATTTAATCCTTTATTTTGAGTATGAATTAACGCCGGTACACAGGATATGACAGGAAAACTAAGCATATAAGGCATTTAATATGCACGTACAAATTCAAAACAAAAATCATTTATGAAATTCAAGACATACCTATGAAATCTTTACGTTAAGTGTTTATAAATCAACAGTATAAAACACTTAGCAGGCAAATCACTTTAAAGTTGTATGTTATTACCCAGCCAGCCCCAGCACATCGAGTGTCGAATATTATTTTCAAATATGCTTTTTATAAAACAGTTTTCGGAAACATTCTGGATGTCTCTCTGAAAAATACTAGTAGTTGTACGTGGGAGTCAGAGCCATTGCTAAGAATTCTTTTAGTTGTAGTGGGAGGGGGGGGGGGGAGAGATGTCGATGAACTGCCAAGTAAAATATTGTTTTTACCAACTTATTTATTTTGTATCAACTATATTACCAACTTTTTACTTTTGCCGATTGGGTTTACGTAATTTGACAAGTGTACCAGAAATAGAAAGTAAATTATAGTTTTCGTTAAAAAATTTTACCGAGTTTGCTTACTATGTATCTAATTTTGCCAAGTTTTATACAATTTTGAGTGTTAAGGGGGATTAGCAAGGGCCCTGGATCTGCTAATTAATACATGATTCTAGAGTGTTTTATTCATTATTATACTAAATATTTGTAATATATAAAATGGGATATGCTCTGTATTAGAAACATTTAGTATAAATTCTATTATATTCTGTATAATTCAGTAAATGAAGTGATAGAAAAATTTGATTTTACTGATATATATATATATATATATACTACTATATATATATATATATATATATATATATATATATATATATATATATATAATGTATAAAGCTGTGAGATTTAGGGATCGGCCCCTGTTTTTAAGGGGCCCCGGGCTGTTGCTCCTCTTACTCTTATGATAATCGGACTCTGATGAAACTCACAGACCCTACGAACTGCATACATCAATTCTATATGCTATAGATAAGAAGCAGAAAAAGGAAAATCTATCCCTAGATAAATTAAAGACAAAATAAATGAATGAAACAATTCCAGCCTCTTGATGACATAAAAATACTAAGAATTTGGATAAATAATAATAGACGGTAAAAAAATTACAAGGATATATATATCTACAATCTACAATCAGTATTTAATGTACATATATATAATGTTCATTAGAACATAAAGTGTAGATAATTAACTATTATATCGCTGTATACAAATTTATTAGCTCATAAAAATGAGTAAAATTATTTGCATTAAATTTTAAAACATTTCCTTTTTCCGTAAATATTCAAGAGTGGCTGATCGTTTATCAATTATTAGGCCAAGAAAATTAACAGAAGTGCGTAAACTAGAATTTTTAAATAATTCTAATACATAATACATAACATATGGAAAGATGTAATAGGCCGGAGATTAAGTTTCATTTCTTAATCTCCGGCCTTTCTTCTTCTTTATCTCCGGTAATTCAAATGTGATATCAATATATCACATTTGAATTACGAAAATCACATTCTGAAGAATATATAGATTGTAAAATAACTAGAGGCAAATAGATTCTACTTGAGATGTACCACTATAGTGTATAAAGACCTTTATTATGATAAAATAATTAAAGCATTAATTTATCGAAAATTCCCACAGCTAGGTTTAGAGGATGGAGAACCGATATTTTAAACACACTTTTCTAATGAATATTTTTTGCTTGTAATTTTTTTAAAAGCACACTTCATGTAATACACAAATGAAAATAGATGTAGTTTACATGCAAATGAACTTTACAAGTCATAGCCTGCAGGCTCTCTACTTTACAATGTTTAAATTAGGATAGTTAGGATGTTTAAATTGACTAGTCCCCTTATGCGTCCAGCGTTGCTTCCTAACTTTAGTCTTTCAATGCTAAAGTGCGGAAGCAATGCAATTATTTGAAATGAAAAATTGATGAAACATAACTGATGCAGATCCCATAAATTGCATCAATCCATAATCACCCCACAGGCCTCAGTGTAAGGCAACGTTGAGCGCTCTGTTTATAAATCGAAAAGAGCAGAAAAACTATTTCGTTTGCATAGATCAGCCGTTCTTAAAATGTGTTCCAATTTTAAAGTTTAATATCTCTTAAAAATCACTTATCAACACCAGTCAAAACATTGTCTATGTATAAAGACAGGAAAAAAAAAAAAAAAAATTGAACGGTGAAATCTGGAAATTTCTTGTATTGTCAATGACATAAGTAAAACATTAAGAAAAAATAAAAAGAAAACAAGAAAACTGTAAATACCTGCTAGATAAAATTTCATGCGGGCGGCAACCCCTAGCGTGCAGTGTGTAACAGCGGGAGAAACGACTCTTGCCAAAGGAGTCTGACTGCACGCCAAATCGCCAGAGAGCAATTTAATCCGCTATGCCCAGCCTCTCGTCAATGTAAGTCCCGGGATTTACTCCGCATTTTTGCACATGTAAACGGGCCCCAAAGGAAAGCTCTCATCTCAGAGAAGAGAAGGCTCTCGTTCTCGTATTAGAGGACGGATCCGATGATGTGGTGTGAAATATTTTGAAAGAACTAGTGAATCGGCTATGGCGCAAGAGCTTTTCGCGTTATAATTGAGAATGATGTTGCATAATAGTAGAGAAATATATATTTATATAATATATGTATCATGTCTGACGGGAAAAAAAATACAAGAGGCAAATTGTTAAAATATATTTTTTGAATGTGTTGTCTTTACTGAATCGATAGGTGTTTTCCTTTTATTAAATATTTTATGGTGCTTCTCAAAAATTATGTATATATCCGAAATAATAAATCTTTTTCTTTCAATACGCTATCTTTAAAAAACAATTTTAATCATATTATTTTACTTTTAAACCGATATTCTGATTTTAATCATTGATTCAAATCAGATAATCTGAATGCTGTGACTAGAATTTACGATTTCGCCCCCCCCCCTCAACATGTTACCCGAGGCACGTGCGTCGCTTGCCTCCTCTAGCTGCGGCCGTGGATGATCTTACATATTTTTTAAATGGTGTACAATGTATTAAGAATAACATAATGTTTAATGATTTTAAAATTACAAAGTACAAACTTACTTTTTAAGCAAGTTAAATTATTTAAAATATGTTCAAAAGGTTTATTTCTTTAAGAACATGTTTCAAAAGACTTTTCAATTAAAATTTATTTGTAATTAGATCTTACAATTGTCATAAATGATTAACTTATTTTAATTAACTAACCATTGTTTGGCTTTTTTTTTTTTTTTTTTGTGTAATGGGGAGACAGACCAGACTTGGTAAACTTTCAGAAGAAAAATTTTGATAAACATAAAAATATAATGTAATTGTTAAGCATTCAAACTGTGGTGTGTGTGTGCCAGTGGCGGATTAATGCAAGTTTATCGGGGGGGGGGTTAGTTTGTCGGTGGGGGCGGTTAGTTAAAAGATTGACATATACATCCATTTTATGGAAGGAAAATAGGATCTTTTACATTAATTTCTTTTTTCTCGGGGGGGGCGGCCGCCCCCTCGCCCCTCCCTTTAATCCGCCCTTGGTGTGTGCGATTAACTCACACTGGATTTCTAAAATTTTTCACATGTAGTAGAATCAGAACATTTTCAGGTAGATTTAGAATTAAATAATTATTACGGAATCTAGAATTAATTAACAGTGATAACCCATTGCAGGCCACGCATAGAAATTGTATAAAATGTGGTATTGTTTTCATTGAAATATGCTTAAATTACATTCATTAAGACACAAAAAAGTTTCATGCATGAAAAATAGTATTTTATATAAGAAATAAAATGGTGCGTATACGCACCATTGGCCAATTTTTATTCAAATTTAAGTTTAAAAAAATTAAGTGTTTTATGACATTTGTTTCAATTTTATTTTATTTTCAAAACTTGCAATTTTAATCCATTATAAAAACATATGATTAATCTCAAGTGCAGGGGCGTAGCCAAGGAGGAGGGGGAGGGTTAGGGGGGTCATAAACCCCCCATGAGAAATTTTTTGCCATACAAAATGTATATTCTTCATTACATTATCACACACACGTATACTTACATATATATGAGTTGTAGTAGTCGTAAGTCCCCCCCCCCCTATGAAAAATTTCTGGCTACGTCCCTGCTCAAGTGGAATAATTACACACTTTCAAAAAGTCGAATATGTCAATAACCGTTTCAAGTTGAAAAACTTGCGTATTTTGAAAATTTCTCAACAGAAAGTGTTTACTCCAGTTGAATTACTAATATTTTATAAATGTCTTCAAAACCCTTAAAAATAGCTGAAAAATAAAATTAGTGAAAAATATTTGTCACAGTGTTAATAAAAAAAATATCTATTGAAATGGTGCCTTTACGCACCTTTGGACAAAAATGGGTTAAAATAAAACAGAAGCTGATTTTTTACTCGCAAAACTTACGAAAGTTCTATTTATTGAGTAAAAATTAAAAGTGTTCAAGAAAATTAAAAAGATTAGACGGGAAATTACTACTGCTTTCCGAAATATTATAGGTAGGTAATAATCAGGAGAGAATATGGCCCAGAGAATACATTTTATGTACCAGAAATCCAATTAATCCAGCCGAAAATTATTTTTTAATAGCTAATTTATTTTTTTTTAAAATATTTAAATGTAGTAAAGTTTTTCTGAAAAAAGGCATAGAAAAATAATTTCAAGATTAAATATCTAGCGGTAGATTCAGTTTCTCCGTTGTAATAAATTTAAGTGAGTTATCGCTTGTTTTGTTTGCGTTTTTATGACAACGCAAACAAAATCCCTCAGACATGGGCGGTGTGCCTAGGATGAGTGGGGGGGGTGCCTTGGTCAGACGACTTTCTAAGGGGTTCTAACGCGTATTTACGGAGTGACGAAGGCTGGACTACAAACTTTGCTATATTACCGTGTTTACTTGCGTAATAGTCGATCTTTTTTTGCCAATTTTTCAAGGTGAAAGTCTAGGTGCGACTATTATCAACACCGTCTCGAAAGGACGAAAAGTTCTTCATAAATTGTGTTGCTATTATGCGAGGAAATCTACTAGATAATATTGTACACTGTAATGATAAAAGAGTATTGGTAGTATTGTAAAATTACTAATTTACCAAATGTCTCCAGATTATCTGCCGGCCTCACCATGGCACAGTGATTGTATCACTGGAAATGGTAGACGGGCGAAGTGTGAAGGTCCCGGGTTCGCGGGTCCCATCGCGCGTCCGTCGACCTAACCGTTCGGAGTTTTCCGTGGTTTTCTCCGAAACTTAGCGTAAATACGGGTTAGGACCCCTTAGAAAGACCCCCACGGAGGGCACCCCACCCTACGAACTAGAGCCCACTCGGAGCTAATCGGTCGTAATCCCACACACACAGATTATCTGCCGTAATTAAACAATCTTTTCGTCAGTTGCACACACAAAAAAAGTTATTTTTATTTTGATAGTAATATTTTTATAGACGTAAATGAAGGTCAAATACGTGACTGCGACTTTTATGCGGGGAAAATATTTTGACGATTATTTCGACTTTAAAACGGGGGGTGCGACTATTACGCGAGTAAACACGGTAGTATAACAAAGAGTTGTCTGTTGAGTTCTTCTGGTGAGGTTCTGGCTCCGACTCTTTTTTCTTTTTCTTTTTTTTTTTTTTTTAATAACATATAACAGGTGAAAAAACGTGCCATTTAAAAATAGCCCTTTCAGAGTAATTATGCATTTTGAATATGCAGTGAAACCTCTCTGTAAGGGCTACCTGCCGTTCCATTGAAAATTGGCCCTTATGAGAGTAGCCCTTGAATAAGTGTGACAACAACAACAAAAAACTATAATAAGGAAATCAAAACCTATATACAGGTGAAAAAAAAGAAAAAATGTTTAACATTTTCAAACTCTATCCATGATTGAAAAAAAATTCTATTGAAGTTTCTTTATTTTTCATAATTTTTTCATGGACAATTTTAGTTTCTAAAGATTCTTTTATTTTATGGAACAAATTACTTCAATTTACATCATTTATTAATGCCTTAGAATGATATATTAGTTTATTTATAATCATTTCTATTAGCGTTTCCTGGTCAAGTTTTCCCACCAACCCAAACCCCTAAAGGTTTAAAGGTCAAACAAAGTATGAGGAAACCTGTTTGTCTCCCCTGGTCCTTCATTCCTCCCCTTCTTTCTTGCAAGGAATTCCTGAACTCTTATCTTTTAGTTCAGGGATTCAATGCACCTGTTTAAGATTTAAGGGCAGGCACAGTGGAGGTGGGGGGTGGGGGGGGGTTATGAGGGGTAGTCAGAGAATATGCGGCCTTCTAATAAGAGTAAAATTAACATTATATCAATGGGGAAATATTTCGTTCCTAAAAATATCAGCCCTTAATAAAGGTGGCCCTCGAATAGGGGCGGCCTTTATGAGAAGTTTCGCTGTATTTTAATTCTTATATTTCACAATGAGGGTAACTTTTAAATACAGTTGACTTTCGATTAACCGAGATCGGATTATCCAGATTGCGGCTTATTCGGGACGGTCACAATTTATTAAGTTGCTGATGCATTGGAAATTAGCTTAAAGCACCACGGTTAACAAATCACGGAGGGCAATTTCACCGAATGAAATTCCTGCAGAAAACGAAGACAATATTGGACTGCAGAGAAAATTCTTAGAAGAAAGTGAGACTTGTTCTGAAAACTGTAGTACAACAATGAATTAACAAAGATTTGAAATTGAAATGTTACGAAGCTTGTTGTTCAGAAGAAACAAGGAATTTCGTAGAATAGGTATCCTTAAAGTGGTGAAGAATTGTGTATTGTGTCTTAAAGCAAATCGACACGGGGTTATTTACCTAGAGGGATGCCTTGGGAGAGAAATTTTCAGGGGTTCTTAGTTCTTACGCGTATTTACGTTACGTCGGGAGAAAATCGGCCGAAATTCCAAACCGTTAGATCCACTGCCGAGCGGTAGGCCAGAACCCTGGACCTTCGCACTCCAGCCATCCATCATGCTTAGTGTCTTATCTAATCGACTATGGAGGGGCGTGTGTTTGGTTTTAATTAGGGGGATGGCGCGCACCACTCTTTCATGTTTCACAGCATAGATACAGTTTTTTTTATTCTTCAACAATGAACATTTAGTTGAGGGGCCGTGGTAGAACAGTGGTTAAGGCGTTAGACTCGTAACCAGAAGGTTGTGGGCTCTATGCCGACCTATCACTAAAGACCACTGTGCACATGCAGTGTACGTGCACGTTAAATACGTAGTTCCGAAAGTCCTCTCGGCGCTCGTTAGTAGTTTCCGAAGGGTACCACTGAAGTATCACACCTTCTGATAATGATGATTGTGGCGGGAAACTCTGCGAAGGACGTATGTAGCTCTGAAAGACACATTCAATGACGTGAGCTGTCCTTTCCTGGCAAAGATACAAAAATTTAGTCGCCTTTTCCACAAAATAATGTTATCGGTAAAGTGTAAATAAAATTTACGCAAAAATAGGTATGTTTTGGAGTAATAATAAGAATAAATAAGATAAAAGAAGTAAGATAATATGACTTTTAAAACGTGCATTATCTCTTGCACGTTGCATGCTTTTCTTGCGCATTCCCTGCCGACGTTCTGCGCCCCCCCCCCCCGGTAGGAAACTACTGGTATAGGTAATATTTAATAGGTAATATTTAATAATTACATTCGCCTACAGGTGATAACGCATTCCTTTGAAACTCTGTCTGGAAGAAGTATTGAACAGTGTCCTTTATATAAATTAGGGATTTTTCGAAATTGCTCATGTAATTATGCAGGCAGGCGACTGTACCTCGAAAACGCGTGTGCGGTTAAAAACGAGTCGTCCGGTAAATGCTCATGAATTGCGAAGTTTTTTGGACTATTAAAGATTACTATTACTAACTAGAAGTCAAAGCCCGTGGTGGAGGCAATAGCAATGGGCGCTAGAAAAAACATTTGACGAAAATATGGCTACACTCAATATATTTAATCCTCGTCCACCTAAAATAATTAACTTCGTATTATTTTTATTATAGACCCAAATCGAATTCCATGCTCTGCTGGAAACGCGCAGAAAAACCTTTTGTATTCGAACAATTTCGTTTTGTTGAAACAGACTCTCTTATACAGTGTTGTAGTCCTGAGAAAAAAAGTGGGGGGACGCTCATTTTTGACGAAGTTTAACCTAAACTTATCGGATTCATTAAATGTAATTATTCCTTAAACAGCCAATAAAACTAATTTAACCATTATTTGTTTATTAATTAATTAAAATGAACTCATTGTTAAATTATTAATTACTTGTCAATAGTCAAAACAAAATCATTTCGATCAACCGTGTAAGCTACTTAATTTTTTTCCATTTACATTTGTCAACAGTCCAATGTCAAAAAAACAGATTCTCTTTTGGATTGGTGCTGACAATTCGCTACCCGATTTTTGCCATTTTTCAGCCATTCAGGAAAAGTGGTTAATTTTTTACGCCAGAGTGCGTTCGGGAAGATTATAATCTGTTCAATTTTTATGGATATGTTTTCGATACTGAAGTGTTTAAGAATACCTTACAATCCCATTTGTAAAGTCTATTCAAACAGTCAAAAGTTTCCTTTTGATTTTTACACCGATGTACTTGCTCTCGCGCGAACAAAACAAAAATTTTAATTTCTTCACAGAATTAAAAAAAAAAAAAACTTGTAAATGAGCGTCCCCCCTGAGAATAAAAAGTGGGGGGACGTATGGGTTGAAATGAAAAAGTAGGGGGACGGCGTCCCCCTTCGACTACACCACTGCTCTTATATCAATGCTGCATGCAGACGATCATTTAATGAAAAAAATTAAACTATGTTATATGAAAAACTGTTTTAAACGAACTGAAATCGTAACTTTCCCTTCAAAGCCTGATGACCGTGACTTCCAATGTGACGTCATTGACACTGTAGAGTCTAATTTTTTAATCATTCACTTTCTTTTTAATTCTCGGAAATAAAATGTAGCTGAAAATAGCAAAAAAAAGCGCTTGAAAATGAGGGAAAGGGTGGATTTTCAGATTTTTAAAGTAGCGCAGATTGTTTTCTATATTTTTATACATAATTCTGAAAAATTTCAAGCGGATCGTACAAACGGTGTAGATGTTGCTACGTTTTTTGTTCTTTTTAATCTTCTTGGAGTAATGGCGGTAAAAGTTTTATCTTGAAGTGGTTGCCCGGAATTGTTAGAGAGTGAGTCAGGGGTCAGCGTAACTATATAATAGGATGACACTTACTATTGAAGATTCGTGAAAGGTTTTTCTCACGTTGCAAGGCCAGGTCACCGATTGAAAATGGACAAATCAATCCACAATCCAACCTCAACTGTATGGTATAGAGGTTCAATCGCACTATTTCGAACAACCTGTCCTAGTATTTAGGAATCGACGACTGTGTCAACAGGCTGGAGGGAACGCGTGCGGCGGAAGCTAGTTTTGATCCCATTGATTGGGGTGAAACCAGTGTGGTAGATTAAGGCATTATCCGACCGAACAAAAGATGCCCCTTTGCGCGTCCTTCAATTGCCGAGTTGTTGATATCGCGTTGCCACACTACTCCCCCGACTCATAGAGTCAGACGGAGGCTATTTAATGTTGTTCTAGCATTATGGTGAAGCTCGGTGGCTTAATGTTAGCGGATTGTACTGCCATGCCACAGGTCCGGGGCTTGATTCCCGGGCTGGGCAAGCTTGACTCACCCTTTCATCCCTTGAGTAGGTCGATAAAATGAGGACAAGGTTGCTTGGGAGTTAAGCACTGGGGCTTCGCGTCAGGCTGAGCACCTGACCGAAGCATATGCTTCCTCACCCCAGAGCCCGTGGTCGCCAAGGCGTGGTTGGGCAGCGTAGGCCTTGGCCTCGCTTTGTGGCTCTTGCGGCAATGTTTAACTTAGCTAAGCATTATGGACTTGAGAGATTGCTACCATGCGTTGTGAACTTTTTTTGTCGTGACCCACTTGATGTGGGCTTTGCTGATGCGGACTTTGAATGAGTGACAGTCGTCTGTCGCAGACGGCGAGAACGAAAGTGCGCAGGCCCTAAATATCGCACGGGCACTTGGGGCATGTGCCTTGGGCACACATCCAGAAATTGGCCTAAAAATGGAGTTTAGAGTGATATATAGGGGCAAAAAATTTGAAAAGCGCCCTGGGCACAAAAGTGTTATAGTCAGGCCCTGAAAATGCGTGCTCATCACGTCAGCGTTACCAATGAAGGGAGCGTATGCCGCCTAAACGGCTTTTGATACCTTGAATTCAGCATGTAGATTAGGCATTATTTTCCATATTTTATATATTTATAATCCGATGGGTCCAGTGGCGCATCCAGGATTGTAGTTTAGGGGGGGGGGCTGGGCTACATACAAATACTGCTGAACTCGGTCATAGTGACCTCGGTTAGTTACAACTCTCTTATAACGTCAAAATATTCGGTATCACTTGACTGTCCCATAGAACACAAGCAAAGTAACTCATTATAGAGTCATAAATAATTATCTGATCTTTTGAGCGACGTTGTTACCGTGTGTAACGGTATAACTAACTGTAAGCATTTATTTAAAAACTTCCGTGGGTGCGCCTATGGATGGGTCAAAAGATGGAAATTTTATGGTTTTAAGTAAAATACTTTCAAAAATCGCAAACATTGCGAATTTATTTGACTAAGGTGACCATATTTTTGAAAGTAGAATTGAGGACAAGTTCCCAATTCTGAAATAAAATTGGGGACATTATATAATTAATAAAATAATTAACAATTTAATAATTAAAAATCGTCCCAAATTGCTCTTTTACATTTTGAGGACAAATCGAAAAAAGAATTGGGGACTTATTGTCACCTTAATTTAGACTAAAAGCCTTATTACACGAACAAAATTTCGAGCAATTTGGCTGCCGCAACCAGTTGCAGAAACTCGTTCCGGCAAGTATATGAGCATGCAGGGTTGCCATAATAAACAAACTCGGCTGCGCTCAGAGATTCGCCGAATTGGCGATTGGTAGACCATGCAATTAATAGGTAGTATATCGCCTCAGCCACCTTTTTAAATATGTGGGATCTCGAAAGGATAATGCAGAATTTTACTAACACTTTCAATCAGATCTATTTCCATTTGCTATTCCGTTTAAAAGACGTTTTTTCTTCGCTCATCACTACGATCTGTATCGAGGGGGGGGCTGCAGCCCCCCTTCGAAATGGGACACTTTACTTAGCTTACAATTTGATACCCCCCCCCCCGAAATAAAATCCTGGCTACGCTACTGTTCGGCGCACTTCATCTAAACTTATTTTGAGATAAAATACTGCAGTAATAGTAAGGTTGAGCGATTTCTAGCCAAATATTTCGATATCGCCAAGCTGGGTTCAATTTTAAAGATTTGCTTCTGACACTTAATTTGGCGATATTTCACCCAAAGCTGAAAAGGCTTGAGTTAGTTTGCGAGATATTGGGGATAGCCAAAGTAGTAATTGACCACAGACTTTCAATGAATTGAATATATCCATACACCTTCATGTATTTGAAGTCATTTAGGTGACCCTGTAAATAAATTGCCCAGTTGATTGAAATCAAAAATGAGATGCACAGTTAGATGTTACAAGAGTTCTAAATACAAAATCTCAAAGTTCTACGGTTAAAAGCTTTAGTTATGCGAAATAATTTTTGCGCCAAATTTGGCGACATTTCGGCAAAACTCGCCAAGGTCGACGACAAATTACGAGATTTTAGGCATGGATAAAACAATGACTGACTATCGCTAAATTTGACGATATTTCTCCAAAACTCGCCAAGGACGATGACAAATAGCGATATTTAGACATGGACCAAAGACTATCGCTAAATTTGGCGATATTTCGCCAAAACTCGCCAAGGACGATGACAAATGGCGATATTTTGGGCATGGACCAAATGACTGACTATCGCCAAATTTGGCGATACTTCCCAGACAGCACAGCAAACTTGCTGCAAGCTTGATTTATCAAGTCAATAAGCTTGAAAATTTCAAGCGTGTAAGCTTAATGCAAGCTTGAATCAAGTGTTCTAGTTTACACTTGCCAGCTTGCATTAAGCTTTACAATTCAAGCTTAAAAAAATTTCCTAAATACACGGGGCGCCAGTCGGCGAACTCGCCCCACATATTTTACATTGCCACGCATTTTCCACCTCTACGCTGAAATTTCAATTTAATTTAATCTGTTTCCATCAAGTGTTCATGGCTGGAATAGAACCCGGGACCTTTCGGTTGGGAGTCGAGCTCGCTATCCGTTCAGCTAGTAAGCTTCACGCAGATATGACTAAAGTTTGAAGTGACTTATCACGCCGTTTTCTCGCCAGATTGATAAGTGGGCGATGTGCTATTTGTTTCTTTTATTTTTCCATGGGATGCATCAAAATTAAAATAATGTTATGTGTGATTTAGAGACTCTACTAATAGGGAAATAAACATAATATAAACATGAGAGCAGCACACGTTTTAAAACTTTCAGTACCGCAATACTCATGAGCAATACTGCTGGCCAAAATCGAGACAAACGACTGATTTTGAAATCAATTTCGTAGTATAATTGTATTTTATTTTGAAGAATTTCTATATTTGGAAATATAGAATGGGTTTACTTACTTAACACAAATTTTGTGTTAAGTAATCTGAAATCAAAGAAACAGATAGTTAAACGTTACTTTGAAATGCTATATCACAGTTGCTAACATGTATGGAATACAAACACTTTAGTCATTTTTGTAAATATTTCTTAAAATACTTGAGGGCGGCATGTGACCGTGGTCTGGCCATTACCTAACTATATGGTACGATGGTATTGTGCTTGAAATGGATGAATGTTCCTAAAATTGCCATTGACCATAATGTATTGGAAATCTTTTGAATGTTCCTGTAGCAGAACTATACATGATAAAGACACTTTTTTCGATGGAGGAATTCATTTGTAACCCTTAACAGTATATATCACTTCTGAGTCGTTTGAAACAGCCTAATACCTCTAAAATACGCTTTAATGAATTTCTGCCCACAGAGCGTAATGTATTGAAAATCTTTTGGGCAGCCCTGTAGATAAACTATCCAGTCGAATGGGACCGAAAGGGGAGGTGCACAACTCCATGTTATAACAATCCTAAATATAAAGTTTCAACATTCTACTGTCAATAGTTTTTGAGATATGCGAGTACGCCATCTGTACATACATTCGTACATACAGATGGCATGGAAAAAAACTGGTCAAAATGGGTTGTACATGCATGTTAGTTTACGATGAGATTCAGTGAAAAAATTCTTAAAAATTAAATTTAGAGGTAGTAAAAATCGGTTTTTTTGTCAAAATTTGGCCCCTTATATTTTTTGGGATTACATTTCCATATATTCCATACAAAGAAATAAAAAATCTGGAGTGAGCTCAATCGAATGCATCATTTAAACGATGGCACACTTTCAAGAATTATCCCCCATAGGCCATAATGTAAAAGAAATCTTTGTCGTAGCCCTGTAGAAAAACTATAAGTCCTATATACACCAAAATCAATACTGGTCTTGCAATGGTGGTCAGTAGCGGATTCAGGGGAGGGGCTAGGGGGCTTCAGCCCCCCCCAAAAGAGATAGCTAAAGACCGAAAAGAGATAGAGATAGCCCCAAAAAACATTCTGCTTCATTATGCACTTTGAATATGTAAAGTGATCTTTTTTAATCACTTAGCCCTCCCAAAAGTTTTTTACATGATTTAGACTAAAATTTTGCTTCATTGTATATTTTTGTGTGAAATAAGCTTTTTTTCAAAATTTAGCCCCTCCCAAAAGAGAATTTCTGGATCCGCCACCAGTGCCGGATTAACAATATAGCAGAAGTAGCAAATGCTACGGGCCCCGCGCGTTTACCTGAAAGTTTTCGTTCTCTCCTCCTCAAGATCTAGCTTTTTTAACATTTTCCAACAAGGTAGAAAAGTGTTTAAGATTTTGGTTCGTCTGTCTTTGATCTAACTAGCGTAAATATGCATTTATTTCTACGAAATTTATATATGTTAATCCTTATCTACAGTAGCACTCCCTTCTACAGGAGGACTCAAAATATTCCCAATACATTGCGCTCTATGGGAAGTTATTCTTTAAAGCGTATCATCCTACTATACAGTTGCGCTGAACCCTTAGTTCAAGATAAAACTTTTTCGCCATTACTGCAAAACGATTACAAAGTCAAGGACAAAAAGCCTAATAACTTCTACACTGTATGTACGATCCGCTTGAAATTTTTCACAACTATGTAAAAAGTATAGAAAAGAATCTGTCAATTTTAAAAATCGAAAAATCCACCCGTTCCCTCATTTTAAAGCGATTTTTCGCTATTTTCAGCACCATTTCGTTTCGAGTCAAAAAAGGTGATTCATTTGCGTGACAAAATTACCTAATTCAAGTTAAAATACGTCATACAATTGGGGGATTCCAATACGTTTAAAATAAAATTTCCAGATTACACAGTTTGTTATTATCTTTTCCCCCACAAATAAATCGTCAGCTGGATATTCGAATGTTTGTGTACACAAAACGAAAGCTTTCGACTGCGAAAAGATTCCGCGCTTTTCCAGATGAGCATGAAATTGGATTTGGGTCTGTAATAAAAATTGAATATGAACTTATTTATTTTAGGTGGATGAAAATTAAATATATTGAATGAAAGACATATTTTCGTAAAATGATTTTTCTAGCGTCCTTGAAATTGCTTCCACAAAAGGCTTTGACTTCTGTATAGTTAAAAGTTTTTCTGCGGGAGCACTCAAAATAATTTCAATACAATACGGTCAATGGCAGTTTAGAGACAGGCATCTATTCTAAGCATATAATACTATTCTACAATATGATTAGCTAATAATCCAACAACGATCGTGTACCTCCCTCAAAAGTTACGCCAAAAGCCGCCAATCTTGGCGATATTTTTATTATTTGGCGATAAATCGAAAAAGGTATTTACGTATTATCCCGGCGGTCATTAACGCTAAACTATTTTTCCTCAAATTTGTTGAAAACTTTTGGCAATCGTATTCCGAACCATCAATAATTTCATGTGTCCGGCATTTATCTTGGCGAAAAAGTTGCTCGTCTTGGCGGATCGCCGGGATAATATGTATACCTGGGATAATGTCTAATGTGAAGATATAAAGCTATTACGATTTCTTTGGGAATTTTGAAAATTCGTTACTCGCACTTTATTAACCGATTTATTGTATTGTGTTTTGTTAAGGAATGGATAAGAGCTATCTGCCTAGGAGTAGGAGGGGGTCTCCGACCGACGAAAATCCGTTAATGCATTAGAACCCAAAACGGATTAACGGATTTACACGGAACGAAATTGCAAACTTTGACTCTTTAGCGCGTGGAAAATTAATTTTAGGCTGCTGACTCTCAAAAGAATGAATTTCTCGCTCTCCGTGTTCGTCGGATACAATTATGTTGTATTAAAGGAATATTTATACATTACCAGCTAACTTACCAGCAAGTTTAAGATGATTTCGGTTATTTGTCTATTCTGATGTCCACCCATCCACCAGTGTTCTAACTGCTGTAGATATACATCGATTTTAGCGAAATTTATATTTTTTCTATGTACAGTACCATGTACCTTATTGAAAATATTGTAAGTAGCATTTATTTTATAGTTCTTTTACAGGAGAAAAAAAAATCCAATGTATTGCACTCTATGGACAGTCATTCGTGAAAACGTATTTTAGAGATATTCGATTTTTGAAAGAAAACAAAGTTCGCATATATATTACTAAGGCTCTCAAAATAATGCTCTACATTGAGAATAACGTTTGTATTATTTATTAATAGTTCTTCTACAGGAACATTCAAAACAATTCCAATACATTACATTCTGTGGCATTTGAGAGACACTAGTACATTTCTAGCACAAGATAATGAGTTAAAAATTTTTATATTCTTCATTTAAACGTTAAAAAAATTAAAGGTCTTTTACAGGATCTCATAAAATTGCATTTATAGTGATAATACAGCATTTTCTTATCTACAAAACCTCGCCAGTTTTAAGGAAAATACATCGCAGATTTGACGCAAAAATAAACTGCTCAAAACAATTAAAGGATATTGCGTTTTTAGGTGGATCTTGTGGCTGGGAAACTTTTTAGCTGATTGATACATGGTCGACAGACGTAGTAGGTTATATGAGAATAAATTAAACATGTTTGGCAGAAAAAAATGCATTTTATTGCGCATTTGTCTAGAAAAGGAAAAAAACACAATTTGTGCATATGAGAAAAAAAGAATAAGAAAAGGTGTTTTCTTCAAAGGAAATCATTTTCAGTAGGAGGTATGGTTTCCACGGACGGCCAGCAACGTTGAACACCTTTGAGGCATGGAGGCAATGAGGCTATTAATCACGAGTTGGGGTATTCTGTCCGACTCTTCCAGAAGAGCTCTTTCCAGTTCTTGGAAAGTTTGTGGGGGTGGTTGGCGGCCAGCAACTCGTCTTCCTAGAGCGTCCCAAACGTGCTCTATTGGATTCATGTCTGGAGAACACGCTGGCCATTCCATTCGTACGATTCCTTCCTCGAAAAGGAAATCCTCCACCAGGTTGGCACGATGTGGCCTGCAGTTATCGTCCATTAAAATGAAGTCATTTCCGATTACTGCAGCGTAAAGGACTATAATAGGTCTGAGGATCTCATCCCTATATCGGCGACCAGTCAGAGGTCCATCTCGAATGATGTAGAGGTCTGTGTGCCCGTCAATGGAGATGCCACCATACACCAACACTCCCCCACCGCCAAAGCTGACACTTTCGGGCACGAGCGCAGGATTATTCCTACTGCTACGGTCCCTCCAGATGAAAATATACCTATTATCAGGATGAACTGAAAAACGGTACTCGTCAGAAAAAAAGAACATTGCTCCATTCATTTCTCCTCCAGTTCACATGCTCTATTGCCCACTCCCTGCGGTCGCGACGATGCCTTGATGTTAGTCTAACACATACCATCGGTCGGCGAGCATTCAGACCTACACCATGGAGCTGGTTTCGAACAGTTTGAGTTGAAACCGTGGTGCCAGTAGCCGAGCGAAGGTGTTGTTGGAGAAGAGTAGCGTTCATATTCCGGTGTCTCTTCGGTACGGAAGTACCGCAAACTCTAAATAACGATCTTCATTGGGCGTTGTTGCCTGTCTACGACCTTGCCCTGGTCTTCGGCCTGCACTTCCAGTCGCCAAAAACCGGTTCCAGATCTTGGAAATCACACTTTGTGACACTCCAATGGCTTGCGGTACTTCGGCTTGAGTTTGGCCCCCTTCTAACCTACCGACAACTCTCCAAGCTTCTGAATCAGTTAAGTGACTTCGCTTAGACATCGTACTCATCGAAACAAAGCAGTCACTGAATGCCGATCATCCTTGTCTTCATTATCTTTTATTCAGTTGAAAGTCCAATTTCATTCGCTGCCGCTGAAGCGACGTTTTTGAAGTCGAACTCAAAATTAGCATACTCCACAGTTTGAAAATCAGAAAAAATTGCATTTGTGATTTTCTTCCATTTTCGGCAAAAAAAAAAAAAAAAAATTCGCTTATATCTTTATTTTATATAAAACTTACAATATCCTTTAATTGTTTTGAGCAGTGTATTTTTGTATTGGAAAGTGTTTTATAATCTATGAGCTTGGCATGATTTATCTTTACACATTTTTTAAGGCAACAGATAAATCTTGTAATTCTTTTTTTCTTTCGTTCTTTCTTTTTCTTTTTTTTTTTTTTTTTGGATAAGACAATTTCTGAAGCTCTATATAGTGGAACTGTAAATCAGTTGTAGACAACTCATTGAAAGAATATATATACACATATAAATATATTTAATGTGGCTGTTGCATCCCAGCAAGCGCACACACGTTTAAATTACGTATTCCCGATGTCGAAATGTCGAAAATAGGTCGAGGAAAAATTACAGCAAAAAATAGCGTTTAAAAGAGATCAAACATACATTGTGTTGTCGACGTCTTAAAGAGCCGTTCGATTTTGGTCAGGAAGGCAGCTATTTTCGACTGTTAATGTTGGTCGCCCTCAGGAGGTCTATGATCCGTCAATACATCGCCGATTTTCCGCTTATGGCTTTGGCGGTCTAAAGAGACCCCCCCCTCCCCAGCCAGCCAAGAAGAAACACGCGATGGAGCATCGAGAAATTTTTTCAGCTTAGTTAATAGTCAGTTGAACGTCGAATAAACAGTGCAGGGGAGACAGAATTTACAGGGTCCTTTTCTCACGACCTTTGCCATGTCCACCCCAACCGTTTTCTCAGAAAACAGATGCTTTTTTTTTTCTTTTTTGTGTGTGTATTCGTTCATGGTTCGCGTGGCTCGTACTTCGCAGTTTTTTATGCAAGGGCAGAACTCGCTTCAGCGTGTAGTCAATGGCTGAGCTCCGCTACACAGAACAGTAAAATTTCCATAGGTTTAACTATAAAAGTGTATATTTTTCAAGTATCTCTTGGAATATTTTTCAAGTTCAATGCTAACACGATTTATCGTTAGATTGGCATATTAATAAGTTTGTCAGGCTCTCTTTAAATTGTGTTGGCCGGTGATGTTATTAAAGTTTATCGGGGTAGCTACAAATTTTAATTCCAGCCATCAAAATTTTAGAGGTGAGTTAAGTAATTATTTAACTAATAATTATGTGCTTTGTTTCTTTTATTCATTTTCTTTTTAATTGCTAATTATAAGTCTTCTTATTTGTATTATAGAGTGAAATATAAAGGTGCAATTGGCATAAAATCAACTGTTTACCTTAAGCAAATGAAATATTTTTTCTCATTATAAGCACAAATTTACTTAATGTAAACTTACTATAACAAAAGTCAACTTATTATTGCATTATGCCATAACTTACAATGAAACAGATTAAAGCACTTTATGCAAAGTTTTTTTTTTCTTTTTCAATTGTATACTAATATGTGTGCATTTAGTATGTAATTTAAACCTATTTGGAGTAGTGAAATTGAACAAATCAAAGAATTAAGAGAGATAAATAAAAAACTGTTTGTGTAATGAAGTAGACAAAATTTTTCTCGTGGGAGGGTGAGAGGGGGGGGGATTTGTAGATAGAAAACTTCTTCATATTTTATTACAGGAAAACTATAATGAACTATTGAGATAAAAAAGCAGGCTTATTCGTCTAATAGAAGTGGTTCCTTGACGATTTCGTCGAATCCTGACAGTTTATAAACGTAGTAATTATGCCGGAATTCCAGACATTTAGAGAATATGTCAGTCACACACCATTTACATACGTCGTGAAAGCATGGAAATTCAAACTTCTTGTCGGGTGCACATGCCGTTTAAAAGGAAACACTCTATATTTCTAAATATAATACATTATACTACTAGTTGTTAGCTAATGAAAAGCAATTTTGAATTAAATGATTAGAAATAACAAGTTTTAAATTAACTTCTAATCGTTTAGATAAAGTTATAAAATTTATATTCATAAAAGTTTGAACATATACAAAAATATATTAAAGTTAAAATATTATCTTGATTTTTAATTTAACAGATAAGTAACTCGCACGAACAACTTATGTCACTAATTTACATTTTAGAGGGTTTCCATTTTTTCCCCCGGTACATTTTATTAATCGTTTTGGCTGTATTAGGTATTTTTAATAAAAGGGTGCAAAAAATTATTTAATCTACTCTTATAAACTATCTAAATATTTTCATATATTGGTTAAAAAGTAATCTTTTTTATATAAAATAAGTAAATTATATTTACTGTTAGTAAAATTGCATTTTAAACTGTATTCCTTACTTAACTAAATTTACTAATATTTTATTTAATTTTTAAGTTACTTTTTCACCATCTTTCACCAATATATGAAGATATTTGGATTGTTTATAACATTGAATTAAACAGCGTACCCACCCCCGCCTTTTATTAAATATACCTACAGTAAAAACAATTCATAAAATGTACCGGGGGGAAAAAGTAAACCCTTTAAAATGTAAAATAGAGACATAAGCTATTTATGCAAGTTACTGATCAATTAAATTCAAAAAATCAAGATTATATTTTTCTTTAATGTATTTTCTCTGTGTTCAAATTTTTATGAATGTGTATTTTACAACTTCATCTGAACGACTAGAAGTTAATTTAAAACTTGTAATTTTTGCACATTTAATTAAAAATAACTTTTTATTAGCTAACTAACTAATATTAAAATGTATTATATAGAAATATAAAATGTTTCCTTTTTAAACGGCCAAAGTTCACAAGATCAGAACAGTTTGAATTTCCATTCCTTCACGACGTATGTAAATGGTATTTGTCTATTCTCTGAATGTCTGGAATTGCGGCATAATTATTACGTTTATAAATGGGCAGAATTCGACAAATTCTGCGAAGTCTTTAAAGAACGACTTCTATTAGACGAATATAAGCCGGTTTTCTCTGTCCTGTTGGAGCGATTCGACAAGGTATAACGTAAAATCAACCACTATGAGCTGAATTTTATAAACGAATTCCGAGAATCTGTCTCCCTTCGCCGTTATAGCGACGAGTGTTCGACCAATATAGGGGATTTTCTCTTCCTGGCGGTCACCCTTTTCCATTCTTACGCCGTAGTTAAGCGAGATTGTTATCTCTCACGGTCACCCCTCACGGGTAATACGCCGTCGAGAAGTTCAGCGCTCGACGGGCAAACAGGTGGACATATCCAAGGATTTTTAACGTCGATGATTACGTCGAAACTACGTCGACGGCGACGTTAATTCGATGTATCGTGGCTGGCTGGGATGACTGCATTATTTAGTCAACTCATTGCCTAGGGGAAACTGTGCGAGACTTCTAGAGTCAGCAATAAGACACACAAGAGTATATTTAACAATACTGCTGAACAAAAACACAGTACTTAGAAAAAAAAATTCAGGGAGTATCCAAACGGTGGGAAAGGCAGAATTTTAAATAAAAGAAAGACAGAAAGAAAGGCTGCATAATTATCTTTTTGTTGACTAAAAGCGAAACTCTGACAAACGGAGGAGGGGGGTATCCAGATCCTTGCACCACCCACCAATGGCCTTTAGAAAATGTATTCCTTGCCAATAATGTTACATGTTTGTCTTTATTTGAAGAATGAATCCAGAAATAAACAAAATATAGAAAGAAATCTAAGTGCCGAAACAAAAGAACAGACTCATGGTCTGATCAAAGGGAGGGGGTCGGAGGAGGCGACTGCCCCTTCCAAGAAAATGAAAATAATGTAAACAATCCCAACTTACTTCCATAAAATGGATATGTATGTGAATCTTCCATCCAAGCATCCACCACAAAATTGTATTAATCCGTTAGTGGGCCGCATTATTGATTAGGGTGTAGTCTATTTGATCATTTCAAGGACTTTTCACAGACGGACAAGTTGAATGAATTTTTTAATGAAGTTGTAATCAAACTTTTCAAAATGGCTCAATAGAACGGAAATATTTGTGGCTATTTCTGAAGATGTTCTCTGGAAAGCGAGTTGACCTTTTGCATTTCCCCGAGAGCTGAGATCCATAGGATTAGGATTGTAGGAAAAACACGCTCCATAATAAAGATATTGCCCCACGAAACAATAATTTTTATTTAAATATTGGACATAAACTTATTTTGTCTTGCAGTAAATATGAGGATGGTATTTTAAACGGATGTTGGGCAGCCCCAAAGTTCTTTTGTTTTAGAGTAAAGGTAGGTGGCTTTGGCAAAATTCGAAGGTGTATTACGGTGTAAGCCACCTTAGAAGGCTTTTGGTAGTTGGCTTGCTTTGTTTTTATTTAATAATTTATTTTACATTTTGATATATTTAAACAAAGGCGTATTATTTTTTGAAACAATAATAATATATAGAATGTAAGTCATTTTTTTATAATTGGGGAATCCACAATGACGATAAATTATCTTATTAATCTCAGAAATTAACCACGTTAAATATAAAAGAATTGATTTTGCCCGGTGGAAACCACAGGTCAAGGGCTCGAATGCCAAAATGTTCGTTCAAATAAAATAATTAGAACCGAGAGGATCTTCGCACAACGACAAGACGGTCAGGTATCCGAAAAGCCATAACCCCAGGCAAACTGAAAACAAAGAGAATTTTCGGATACTCTTGATCCACAAAGAAACTCACAAATTTGATCACATTTAAGATTATTTTATCTTGCAAAAACATTTTAACGTAATACGATAATGAATTTTTTATCCGAATTTTTCCTTTTTTATATTATATATTTTATTCTATTTAGAAAAGATACAATCCT
Source organism: Cheiracanthium punctorium (assembly GCA_038373885.1). NCBI lineage: Eukaryota > Metazoa > Arthropoda > Arachnida > Araneae > Cheiracanthiidae > Cheiracanthium > Cheiracanthium punctorium. The sequence goes on along the minus strand of JAWZYV010014218.1, from coordinate 706,560 downwards.
CTTATTAAGATTTTTTGAACAAAATATTTTATATCATTTTAACGAGGATAAGTTGAAAAGTAATGCACATATGCTTGCAGAGCACGAACCAGATGACCTTTAGAAGTGTTCCAGGCGGTATGTGGAAGTAACAGTCCCCTGTACAAGCATGTGCAGTTTAAATGCCTTCCGTTCACGCAGTGTATTTTGAATAGCGGAGGTATTGTTGTGCTAGATCTATCTATCCTCAGTTCGATTTCTTATGAATTAACCCATTAAATAAATTAACAGAAGTTAAAAATATGGAACCTATTATTAGTAAAGATCGTCCAGATAATATAATAACTTTACAAGCATGTATTTTTACAGGGGGAAAATAGTGTTTAAAGGCACAGTTTGAAACAGATATTGATTTCGAAGGTTCTAAAAATTTTACAGAAACAATTATCATTTTATGTCGTGTAAACTTGTCTAGTTATATGTTTGCATATGGGAAAGGTGGGAAGTGTTAGAAATTCCATGAGCATTAACATTCAATAAAAAAACCAAGTTGTACGTATAAATAACTTTAAATATCGTCAGTCTCACTATCTGTCTAGCCCCCCGCCCCCGAAAAAAAACTTTATTTTGAAGGGCATTTTTTCCGCGCACCAATTAACTTGGAGAAATTGATTTGTCTAGTGTTAACTCAAATTTGCTCATTTTGAATCAAGAAAATTCGTTAAAGTTGTGTTTTATTTTATTATCGTACAAAACCTAGCGATTAGCTCACCCAAGGTTGAAGAAGGGCTGGGATAAACCTCTCGCAAATATAACACGTGGGACCTTTTAGTTTTGTTTACATCTAATTAGCATTAGTAATTCCATTAACTAATTAATTAGCACTAAACAAAAATTATAATCTAATTAGCACTATTTATTTTCTCATTTAATTTAGCTGTACTACTTTAATGCGAGTGTGAACTCCTCCCCCTCAAAAAAAAAAAATATATGGGTGCGTCTCTGAACAGGGGGCCCCTTGGTAACATTTGCTACGGGCCCCGCGCTGTCTTAATCCGGCACTGTCCGCCACTGACGGTGGTTTATAACATATATGTCCAATTTTAGCTCAATCGAATGATCTGTTTAGGAGCTATCATGTTCACTCACATACACTCATACATACATCTTGTAAAAACAGCATAAATGAATTCAGAAGACCTCAAAACGTGTAAATACATCAAAATCTCGTCATCTAAATCAAAATCTTTTAATCATGAAAAGTCGATTTTTTTCATGATTAAAATACTTTCCTTACACGGTACATGTTCGGAAAGTAAAAATGATTCAACTTCATTTCCTAAGCTGTTTATATTTTGAATATATATGATCAGTATTTCTGAGCGCTTAAAATATACATTCAATTACAACTCAACGAAAATCAATACGTTAAAAAAAAAAAAAAAAAAAGTTTTTAAGTTTATTGTAATTATTTCCTGATTTATTTTTGTGTCAGAGGTATGAATATAATATTCTGGATCGTCTCCAGTTGCATTACTCATTTGATAAAAAAAAAATCCAAATTTTATAAAAATAATTTTAATACTTAATGGGAATACAATAACACAACTGTATGAACAAAACACAGGTGGGTTTGGGTTTTGGGCTATCCTGTTTAGTAACACCTGTAATTACTTCAGAAAGTGGGGGTCTGCCTAGTGTTACCAAGCAAAATATTTTAGGTTGCATAAATGAAACAAATTACTTCAGCTAATATTATTGTTGTATCATTGATTATCTGGTAACTAAATTTATAACTCTGGTAATATCTATTACTAAACATAACACATACATTATCTGCTATAGCTTTAATAGTAATGCAGATAATTGTCATATGGTCCTCAGAATTTCTTTAAAAATTAATTTAAAAGCAAAACTATTAAATTATTGCATCATGTGCAATCTTAAGTTATAAAGATTGTCATCTAAAAGAAAAACTAAGTGCAAAACATGGCCCAATATTACTATCAGTAATGAATCATTTACAAAAATGTATTTTTTATTACAAAAATGTATTTTTTATATTTATTAATTATCCTGCCACTATATTAATTATTCATCATAAAAAATGAATATCAATTTTATTCACTTCACAATATTGCTGGAAAATAAGTTGAAGATTTGGTAACCATTTCAATTAACTAACTTTAGTTTTGATAGTTTGTTAAAAATAAGTCTACACCCACTGAAATAAATTAGAATGTTAGCTTCTTTTGTACGAAGCTGCCAGGCTTCTTTAAGTTCTCTGTATGACTGCTAATCAACACACATTAGGTGTTATTCATGTGCAACCAGCTCTGCAACTGGAGTTTATTTATGTCACCTGGTACACAAAACATAATTCTGTAGATCTCCCCCCCCCCCTCTAGTTGCAAGACTGTGTGCACTCTAAGAATTTTTTCTGGTTTCTAATGATACGAAACCAAGTGTTTGTATTTAATTACAAAACAGTATAGTTTATTTTTTTTTTTTTTTTATCACAACCACATAGTTCTTCCATCAAATACAATATCACAGATGGCATCAACATCTTGAGTAATATAACCAACTGAAGCTCTTTAAAAGGCTAAACTCCATTTATACTTAGTCTTAAAAAGAGCGTCAACTAGTTTAGCTAACCCAACATCAATGTGCTGTCATCTTGTACACTTATGAATTTCGGTCTATGCCTGGGGTTCCAGACATTGGTTGTTTCATTGTTCCAGACATCGGTTACACTCAAGTTGTAATCTATGTAATCATGTTGTAATCCATGTATCAAGTTGTAATCTATGTCAAGTTGTAATATATTCTAAAACTGAAATAGACAAAACAACAAAAATTAACATATAAATCTAAAATACTCACTACAAATCTAATGCAATTTATCTTAACTCATCGATCATATTTTAAAATCATGCATATTAAGATAGTAATCATGCATAAAGAACTTGAGAATACTGCCTTTCACTAAATTAACATACACTATATATACATAAAACCCATGCAGAATTTAAATATATTCATGCAGGGTAATAAAAGGAACATATGCACACAATTTAAACATGTTAAAAAAAAAAGTGAAATAATAATTCCATTTACACACACAAAGTTTAAATATACTCAAAGCAAGAAAATTCATTTTTGGAAACAGCAAACTGCTTTTTAAAATTATTAATACATACATTTATGATTTCTTTTTTCTGGTTATGTATAACCCATGCAAAATTTAAAACTCATGCAGCAAAATAGTAAAATAACAGGCATAAATTCAACTCACACACACAAAATTTAAATATACCCAAGGCAAGAAAATCAATTTTTGGAAACTACAAGCTGCTGCTTTTAGAATTTCACTAATAAATAAAGCGAGCTTAATTTGCAGGACGGAAACAATTAAAAATAAACTCAATTTTCTAAAGGCCAACTTAACCACATTAAATGATTTAATGATAATACATGTTAAATGGAATTTACCTGTATATTGAACCAAACATTTATACTGAACATGAATTACATTATACTACCTGTCAGAAACCTAGTTTGATGATACATCGTAAATTAATTCCGTAACGAATCTATAATCAAAAATTTGAATTAGCCATCAATTTATTAAATTATTATATTATATTAAAACTTCAATTAGATGCTTACATAAAAATTATAGTCATTATCTTATTTAATTTAGAAACTCATAGCATCAACAAATCAAGGAATGCTTTGTTTGATGGCACATGGTAAACTGCTTTTGGAATATTAAACCCAAAATTTATATTAAAACATTGATTACACTCTTATATTAAAACAATCTATAGAATATTAAAATTATTAAACCATGCATCCTGTAATCAAAAGCATCCGCAAACCAAGCAGTACTTGTTCAATAGCACATGGTAAACTGATTCTATAGAGAGAATATTAAACCAAATAAAACGATTACACACTTACATTAAAACAATCCTGAAATCTAAATCATTAGCATTGTTCCATTGCACATGGGAAACTGTGATCTTGTAATGAATATTAAAACAAATATTTATATTAAAACATCGGTTACACTCTTATATTAAATACATCGATATATTATTAAAATTATTAAAGCATCATACCTGAAATCTAAAACAATTATATTGAAATTCCAGTAATCCAAAATATTCAGCGCATTATCCTTTGAAAAAGCAGTACGGGGAGCGTATTTCACAAGTGCACCGCTATATAAAGATGGGAAGAAAAAGAGCCTTCCTATTGGCTATTTCGCGATTGCTTCCATTACGTCATACATCGCGAGGTTCCGGTGTTCTGCTAGTGAACATACGCCATTAAAGAAATAATTATATGAGACAGCGAATTCAGATTCCTTCATTTATGACAGGTGGAAATATATATATATATATATATATATATATATATATATATATATATATATATATATATATATATATATATATATATATATATATATATATATATATATATATATAAAAATACTATAGATTAAACAGATCAAGAATTTGAAGCTGAAAGAAAATCTGAATTTTAAGAAAGGGGCAATACTTGCTTAGATATTTTTTTCTTTAGTACTCCTGTTTTGTTTGCTAAATATTTCGAGTTGCTGGCGCCATCTACTGGATATGGAAATCAACATTTTTTTATTGTGCGAATTTAACCATCTAACAGCCATGTAGAAATAAAAGTTATTTTAAATATTACATAGAGATTAAATTTCATTTTATGTAACTTTTCTTAAGTATGAATTTACAAAAATAAAGAATTTTGCATTCGAACATTAAATTTCTAATGCATATTGATTGTACACCAGAGATTGTAATTCATATGTTAAATTTTTCTCAGAGGAAAAATATAACCTTAGAAATTAAGTTTTAAAATTGGCAATATTCAAGACAAAATTTTTATTTTGTAAATTCTTGTTGAGTGCACCAAACGAAAATTTAAAGTGCAAAATCTATGTTTAATACAAATTAAATTTATATTTTGTAACTGTAGGTTCCAATTAATATACTAAAACTATAGAGAATTATTGAATTGATGTGCATATTTTTTCGGTGATTATTAAAAGTAATTTAAAATTGACAAGAGTAACCTGTTTAAAAAAAACTCAAAAGAGGTTGTATATTTGTAACACTTTATCCCCTCCCCATTCCAGTCTAAATGAACAATCAGCCCTGTACAGTTTAAGAGGCAGTATAATGATTTTTTCCAAGGAAATTTGTAAAAATTGTAGAAAAATATAGGGAAAACTATTACAGCACTTTCTTTAAAAAATATGAGGCATATTGCAAAAAGTTACTTATATATTATGCTTTAAAGTGAAGACAAGAGTGTTGCATTATAAATATGGAAGAACGTTAATTAACTTAAAATTTTAAATGAATAATATCAATAAAATAAGGAAACTAATTGCATGTGTGTGCAAGTAAATATTTGGTTGAAGTGGTAAATTTAGAGGGTAGAAGAATTTACATATAAGCTTTATGTATTTTTGCTCCTTTGAAGTACATTGATTTAAGATTAAAACTGAAAGTACAATTTCTGAAATTTGTTGTTCTATTTTTATAAGTCCAGCAAAATCATATTAAAAGTAAGAATTTACGCACTTCTCACCTGAAAAAACTGCAGCTAAGTTTTTTTTTTTTTAAATATTATTATTATTATTTTGAATCAGTTCAGATTTTCGATTTAAATGAAGTATTTTTCTTTTTTTTCAATTTAACCTTTTATTGGGGATTGGGGTTCATTAATCGAAAATCTGAACTGCAAAATTCTTTATTTTTGTAAATTCATACTTAAGAAAAGCTACATAAAATGAAATTTAATCTCTATGTAATATTTAAAATAACTTTTATTTCAACATGGCTGTTAGATGGTTAAATTCGCACAATAAAAAAATGTTGATTTCCATATCCAGTAGATGGCGCCAGCAACTCGAAATATTTAGCAAACAAAACAGGAGTACTAAAGAAAAAAATATCTAAGCAAGTATTGCCCCTTTCTTAAAATTCAGATTTTCTTTCAGCTTCAAATTCTTGATCTGTTTAATCTATGGTATTTTATATATATATATATATATATTTCCACCTGTCATAAATGAAGGAATCTGAATTCATTGTCTCATATAATTATTTCTTTTATGTCGTATGTTTACTAGCAGAACACCCGAACCTCACGATGTATGACGTAATGGAAGCAATCGCGAAATAGCCAATAGGAAGGCTCTTTTTCTTCCCATCTTTAAATAGCGGTGCACTTGTGAAATACGCGTACGGGGAACGGGATAGATTGGCGGGAGTCCGATACGAGAGGCCGGGAATAGCGGATTAAATTGCTCTCTGGCGATTTGGCGTGCAGTCAGACTCCGTTGGCAAGAGTCGTTTCTCCCGCTGTTATACACTGCACGCTAGGGGTTGCCGCCCGCACCGCAAGTTGATCCGCGAAAAACAGTAGAGCTTCCACATTCTTTTTCTGTTGCAGTATATTTACATACACTGCTATGGAATAGAAGTAAGGTGCTAGAGGGGGAGGGGGGTGGGTTTTTTAAAAAGTACATATTTATTTATGCAATAACAATAATGGAAAATTGGGAAATTCAACGTTTGAGCATGAAATTTTATCTCGCAGTTATTTACAGTTTTCTTGTTATCTTTTTATTTTTTCTTAATGTTTTACTTCTTTCTTGCCTTTGCCATTGGAAAAAAAAAAAAAAAAAAAAAGACAAAATGTCATTGACAATACAAGAAATTTCCAGATTTCACCGTTCATTTTTTTTTTTTTTTTTCCTGTCTTTATACATAGACAATGTTTTGACTGAATTACAGTAAGTTGTATTTAAAACAAATAAGAAATCTTTTGCGGTTTAAAACAACAGTAAAAAAATTATCTAGAATTTTCTTTCTCATTTAATTTTAAGTTTTTAGCTATTTACCTTATTAATTTTTCACTGAAACAAAATGGTCCAAAGAAAGTCTTAAAAAATCGTTCTTGAATACGAATTAGTTTTTTCTTTCATTGAATTAGTAGTTTGTGCTTGATTAAAAGAATTTAGCATTTTATAAATATAGATTATATGTAAATGAACTTTACACAAAGTTTAACATTTACTTTCTTACCGTTACAAAGACGAGCGGTTATTATTCTTTGTTGTTACACACATTATTGCTAGCCCATATTAATCTTTCAGTATCCTACAAGAATCAGTAATGCAATTTTCGTCCTCGCTTCAATCTGCATCCATGGGAACATATAGGTTTAAACCCGAGGAGTTTATCTGCATCTATAATCCATATCTATTAATTGCTAAAACCCCGGACTAAACATTTAATAAAGAAGGGTTTTCTCTAATCGTATGTAAATTCATACAAAAGCCAAATGATGATTGCTTTTTAACTGTTCACGGTTTCTTTTTTATTTCCGTAACATATTACCTTCAAATCTAAAATTTTTTATTCATATTTAAATGCATGCATTTAAATATGAATAAAAATTTTAGATTTGTAACTTTAGACTGCAATTTTAAATGCATTAAAATATATATTTAGAACAATTAATCAACAAATAAAATAAAAAAATATTAGAAAAAGAACATGGAATTTCTAACTCTACTGTTTTTCGCGGATCAACTTGCGGTGCGGTCGGCAACCCCTAGCGTGCAGTGTATAACAGCGGGAGAAACGACTCTTGCCAAAGGAGTCTGACTGCACGCCAAATCGCCAGAGAGCAATTTAATCCGCTATGCCCAGCCTCTCGTGAATCCGATCACCTAAGGTTTTCCCTGGAATAGCTCGAATAGAGGAAAAAATCCTTTTCCCTACGACTTTCAGCGCCCTCTGCTGGTATGAGTCTTTTAACATTAGGAGCCTTTCCTCCGGCTATCCGCTTCTATCTCTATTGGGTTGGTTTTCACATCGTGGTGAGGTCGTGACGCCATCTGTCATAATTAGGTGGTAAATTATTATCTTATTTTTATCATATTACTGATATGATTGGAAAATATATCTATTAAAAATATAATTTCAGTCTTATCTGTACTTTGGAGGATTTGATTCTCCTGTTACAGAAAGATGACATCCAAAGATGATTATAATCCATTTGAGGTAACACTAAGTGTTAAAATTAAGTAGAAGTAGGAATTTTTCCACGTAGCCTAGACTTATTAGAATTAAAATTTCAAAATATTTATTGTTTAGATCTATTTTGCAAGATTTTATTTTATTTCACATCACAAAGCCGTACGTCATAGGTGTTCAAAATAATCGTGCGTACCTTCTAATAGTACTAAGTGCTGCACAGAAAAAATAGATGACTAATTGACATGTCGGTATAATCCTTTTTTGACGCTGTTCTGGCTTGATGACATACTAATGTCGAAATTAATTTTAATATATAATAAGTATTTTCTGCTTTTCAAAAAATGGGTGTATATTTTTGCGTTATATATTTATGAATTTCGATTCAATTTATATTTACTTAATAAGGAAGCTCCGCCTCCCTCAATTACCCCCCCCCCCCACCACACCACACACGTTTGTTTACTTCACAGTATATACAGGGTGTCCAGTCTTAATGTGACCCAATAGCTAATTCCCGAACCGTTCGGTTTAGATATGCATTTCCAATTTGAAAAATGTTTTAAAAAAGGTAAAGAATGTTTTTACGTACTTTTCAAACCAAAAAACCCATTTAGGAAAAAATTACAAAAATTAAATTTTTATACGGTCCCCAGTTCATATCACTTATATTTAGGAAAAGATGCAGTACACAAAAACAAAGTAAACACAAATGGAACTTTGAAAATCATACATTTCATCCATTTTCTCGGCCATTTTCAAGACGGTCCCTTACTAGCTTCTTGAAAATAGATGAAATGTATGATTTTGAAAGTTCCATAACTCGGTCAGTTTTTATCGTAATAAAATGAAACTTTGTGTTTACTTTGTTTTTGTGTACTGCATCTTTTCCTAAATAAAAGTGATAGGACCTAGGGACCGTATAAAAATTTAATTTTTGTAATTTTTTTCTAAATGGGTTTTTTGGTTCGAAAAGCACGTAAAAACATTCTTTACCTTTTTAAAAACATTTTTCAAATTGGAAGTGCATATCTAAACCGAACGGTTCAGGAATTAAATATTGGGTCACATTAAGGCTGGACACCCTGTATAATTATGTTAACAGATTTCTAGAGCTATTATTAAACTTTAAATATAAAAATAAATCTAAATTACACAGTACTAAATACATTAATACTAAGAAAGCATGAAAATAAAATGTCTCAACAGTGTCTGGCAATTGCCATTTATCATGCCAAAAATTTGCCAAAGAAAGCAGGGATGATATCGAAGCTCTAAGGTAAATTTATTGTATTTCTAAGCTAATGTAAATGCAATTTCTGATCTTGTTACATGTTGCTCCTGCTAATGAAAAGTGCTTACGAATAGAGTTACTGATTTAAACCAGTCATTCACAAAACTAAAAATAGTAATTTTGGTAAAATCATACAAGCCGGTGCGCACCCCATTTAAACATGGCGACAATTGCTGGAGCTTGGCGGCCGCCAAGCTCCAGCGACTGTCGCCAACCATTTTCCACGATCAGCACATTAAAATTGCACATATATTCCACTAAAAATGAGCAACCAGTGGACCGTTTTTAACTAAAAAAACCTCAGTGGATTCAGCAACCTAGTTGTACAGCTATCTAAACTAGGCAACCAGTGGTCCGTTTTTAACTAAAAAAACCTCAGTGGATTCAGCAACCTAGTTGTACAGCTATCTAAACTAGGCAACCAGTGGCCCGTTTTTAACTAAAAAAACCTCAGTGGATTCAGCAACCTAGCTGTACAGCTATCTAAACTAGGCAACCAGTGGTCCGTTTTTAACTAAAAAAACCTCAGTGGATTCAGCAACCTAGTTGTACAGCTATGTAAACTACGCAACCAGTGGACCGTTTTTAACTAAAAAAAACTGAATTAAGCAACCTAGATGTACAGCTAATGTAAACTGGGCAAACACTGGCTCATTTTCAACTCAAAAAAACATCGGTGGATTAAACAACCTTGTTGTACACCTCTTATAAAGTCAGTATGATTAGAATAGCACGTAAATAGCACTTACGAAAACATAAAACACATCGAATATCAATTTAAAATTCACATTAAAAACCTTAAACATTGCAAAGATTCGTTAAAAAAGAGCACATACCTTTATTTTATTTTTTTTAAATAACCGCTCAGAAATGTCACCAACACCCACCAGCTTATAACGTAACACCAGCATGCTTTCTTTTACTTAGCTCTATATACACCATATTTCTATCAAACACACACAAAAGAACGCTCCTTTTCCTTTCAAAACATAAAAAAACTCCATATTCCACACATAAATACTGACGACGAAATTCCCCGATACGCTTACTAACCTACGATAAAGAGTCCGTAAAAAAACAGATAAAGAGTCCGAATCAAAACCGCAAGGAAAATCAAACATTAACTTAATCCACTCTATCACCAGCCACAAACAAACAGCTATCGTCATTCAATTAGCCCTGAATGAAAATCCCATACTTCAAAACACCCCGTGTTTCTCTTTGGTTACTAGTCTAAACAATCACCGGAAGGGTACTTCATTCCAGCTGAGCATCGCCCATGACGGCGCCAGAGCCAACGCCAAATCAATTTGTAAACAAAACATCAAAATGTAAACAGCACCGTATACGGAATATAGTCCTTAATTTTTTTTTTCCTGGAAAAAAAAAAAAAAAAATTATATAATATACCAGAACAAAAGTGTAATGGTGTATAGATAGCACTATCAAGTCTCTACAAAAAGCCTTAGGGACAAGTCTGTAAATTGTTTGGTAAGAAAATTCATTTTCAATTACTTTAACTAATAGGAGCTTAGCAATTCAATAAGTTTTCTTTTTTTTTTTTTGCAGGGGGGGGGGGGTGAAGGTGGTTCAGTATCTTTAGATCAATTCCAAAACTAAAATATCTGAAGTGACTTCACTCGGTTTTCTGAACACTTATGATTAAGATCATTAGCAAGCTTTAAATAAATTTTAATCCATGAATAATTCAAACATATACAGTCGAGTGCCAAAAATCTACTGACCTAAAATCTGCAAACGTCCGAAATCCGCACACCTTCTCTGATGTAAATAATGAAATTTGAAGTCATCCACTAGTGATGAAATTGTTGAAAAGTGTCTTGAATCTACATAAATATGATTCTGATGATGATGAAAACTTATAATAATTATATGGTAATAATGATAATAAAATCCGTTTAATAAAAGTTTAAAGTTAGGAGAAAAATACCTTAAATTTTTAGGACAGCAAAGCCTGGTAACAAAACACGAATTAATGATAATTAACCATTTCCAAAAACAAATAAATAAGAGAAAGAAAAAGAGAAGAAAGAAAGAAACTGAAAGTAGAAAAAAAATTATACTTTAAAACAAATCACCATAGAACATGCTTAATTAGAAAAAGGAAATTTTGAAACCATTTGCTTTGCTAGTCTTCATGTAATTTTTTCTTTTTTCTCCTATGCTTTTGTATTTAATGTGAAAATATAAGTGAAGTACTTTTGATTGTGATTGAAAATATAAGTGAAATACTTTGTGTTTTGATTTCATTGTAATTGTATTCTATTTTTTTAAAATCAGAAATGCAATGATTTATCTTTACGGCCCAAAATCCTAAAATCCGCCGTAGCCATGGTCCCAAGCTGTGCGGATTTCTGGCTCTCTACTGTATAACAAATTGAAGCTCAGTTGAATGCACCATTTAAACGCTAGCTCAGTTTCAAGAATTTCTCCCCATATGCCATAATGTAAAAGAAATCTTCATTGTAGCCCTGTAGAAAAACTATGAGTCCTATACACACAATCAATTACTGGTCTTGTGACAGTGGTTTATAACAAATATACCCAATTTGAGCTCAATCAAATGCTTCTTTTAGGAGCAATCGTGTTCACTCACACACACACACATACATACATCTTATAAAAATAGCATAAATGAATTCAGAAGACTTCAAAACCTATAAATACACCAAAATCTCAGTCGAATTTTTTCATGATAATAATGCTTTACTTACATGGTACATGTTCGGAAAGTAAAAAGGCACCATATTGTGCTGATTTATGGTAATTTTCTCCCCTTCCCTCAAGGGTAGGGGGGCGGAAGTGTCTTGAGCAAAGTAGCCCCCCGCCTTTCCTACGCTACTGATCCTATACATATTAAAGAAAAACCTTGCTGCTGATCACACATGCATTTACTTTTACCTCTGAGTAGAATTTAACTTAGAGGCCCTAAAATTAGGCTGATGTCTAACATATTGCATACTTTAGAAGACCTTCTTTAAGGTTGCTTAGGAAATTAAAAATTTTTTTATAAATTATTTTTTTTAAATATTGCATTTAGTTTATTTAGGCCACATATGAATAACCCTCGACATGCCCCTGCTTTTCATCCGGCCCGCGGAACATATTAGAACTCCATATAAACTATTCAAAATCTTATATGAATCCCAAATATACAGCCCACAGCTTCTCTAATATTCTAAATTTGGCCCGCAGCTTTCTAAAAGTTGCTAATTGTTATAAATTGGTCATTTGCCCAATTGTTATCATGAAAAAATTCGACTTCGAGATTTTGGTGTATTTACATGTTTTGAGGTCTTCTGAATTCATTTATGCTATTTTTACGAGATTTATGTATGTATGTGTGTATGTGAGTGAATATGATAGCTCCTAAACGGGGCATTCAATTGAGTTCAAATTGGGTATATGTGTTATAAACCACCGTTGCAAGACCGGCATTGATTTTGGTGTATAGGACTTATAAATTTTTCTACAGGGCTATGACAAAGATTTCTTTTACATTATGGCCTATGGGGGGAAATTCTTGAAAGTGCGCTAGCATTTAAACGGTACATTAGATTGAGCTCAAATTGGGTATGTATGTTACAAACCACCATCATAAGACCGGTATTGATTTTGACGTGTATAAGACTTATAAATTTTCTACAGGGCTACAGCAAAGATTTCTTTTACATTATGGCATATGGGGAGAAATTCTTGAAAGTGAGCAAGCGTTTAAATGGTGCATTTGATTGAGCTTCAATTTGATATATATGTTTGAATTATTCATCGATTAACATTTATTTAACTACTTGGTAATGATCTTAATCATAATTGTTCAGAAAGTTGAGTGGAGTTACTCCAGATTTTTACCTAAGCTAGGTCAATATTGTACAACTTAACTTCAGTAACTGTAAAGTCCATTTAACTGTAAATTCCAGTAACTGTAAAGTCCTTTTTAGTGATGCACCGAATATTCGGTTGGTATTCGGTATACTGCCTATTCGGCAGACAAACCGAATATTCGGTTTGGCCGAATACTTAAATATTCGGCAACCAAATAGTAAATAAATTTAAATATTCAACAATTGGTAAACAAACACTAATTTTTTTATATCATGAATTAATGTTAGTGTAGTACCATAGTACAAAATTAATTCAAACTGTTACATACATTAAAATTACTTTAAATGTGATATTAGTAAGAGAAAACACTCTGTTAAATTGAAATTTTGTAGGTTTTCAATTTTAATTAAATCTTATGGCAGATTACACTAGCCTTACTACTACTAACTAATTCGAATATGAAACAGTAACCAGGGGGAGCAAAACTCATAATATAAAATGTTCATAAATATGTACAGTTAATTAACTGCTAATTTTTTATAAAATTACTTCACAAATATTTATAAAGGTTATACATATAAAGTTAACATTTGGATATTAAACACTATTTAAAAGCAAACCAACTAAATTAATCATTGTAATCAATGCTTAATAAATTTTAATCAAATATTCGGCATTCGTTATTCGGCAAAATATGGTATTCGGTGCATCCCTATTTATAATATTAAATAACCTGCAAATTTTTTGTTTTTTTTTTTTAACCGACGAAAAACAGAAGAGGTTCTCAAGTCGACGCGTATATATATATATATTTTTTTTTATGTATGACCACGCATAACTTTTTACAGAGTAATCCGATTTTGATAATTTTTTTTTTATTGGAAAGGGTATACCCCGAAGGTGGTCCCATATAGATTTGGAAAAAAAAATTCCAACCCTAAGGGTAGGAAAACAGGGGATGATTGATTTTTCACTCACTGATTGTAATGTATGAACACGCATAAAATACGACTTTTAAATAGCTATTTTAAATGCCAGCTCGTTTAGTGATCTTTTTCTTTTCATCGTGAAAATTCAATAGTCCTTAAATTTTATAGTTTTCAAAAAATAAAGTAGGAGCTCTAACGAGGCATATAAGCTCTTGAATCAATATTTGTTAGATGCTATTACCAGAAGAGTTGATTTTTTTTAAATGGACGGTGTCCGTGTGACGTCATTTTTCAGCCAACACGTAACCTCCAACCAATCAACTTAAAATGTAGTTTCAGTTGACACTCCATGTTTCAATCTGATTAGTTCAAATTTGTATTTTCCACCGACACGTGATTGAAATAGCATCGTATCGATATCGTCCATTGCAAGGGATATTGGCGAAGTTTTTACGTCACCGTTTAAAACTGCACATCAAACCACCTATACATCTTTGTTCACAGTACACAGCACATATGTGTACATTTTGTTTTCGCTTGTTAAAACGATTCTTTTAAGATTTTTTGTAGTTCTGAATTTACGTACATATGCGTCGATGCTTTAATTTTGAATAAATCATGTTAACGCATGCGAATGTGTAAATCCGACGCACACATTTTGTTTTTGTTTGCCGTTTCGCAAAAGAGTATTTGAATGTTATTAAAATTTCCAAAGTTCAATTTGTTAATTTTTTTTCGAAATTCATACAGCTAAAAAGAACTGGTCTATGTTCCGTATCCAGTTTACATTTTGATGTTCATTTAGTGTTGGTTCTGGTGCCATCGTGGGCGATGTTCAGCGGGAGTGAAGTACCCTGCAGGTGGTAGTTTTGACTGGCAACCATAAAGAAATGTGTACTGCTTGGCGATGTTTTTTTTTTTTTTTTTTTTTTTTAAGGTATGATAATGTGTCAAATATTGCAAATTGGAAATTTCAGAACTGTTGAAAGATCCGAAATTTCTTGAATTTTCGAGCATGCGTAATAGTTATTTTTTAATTCTAGCTACTGTGCGACGTACACAGATGAATGTATAGAATTCGCTTGCTCAATTTGACGTCACTAAGCTGTTAATTTGCGTTTATAGCCACAAAAAATTATAAAATAAAAACTTTTTAACAAAAAAATTAAACCGCCGAAAAACTCAAAAGCAAAAAATAATAAACCTTTTCTTATTTAACCTTAATAACTAAGTTCTTGAACTAATGTAAGTATACCTAAGTAATTTTGAGTCTGTGCCAAACAACCAATGAACAAAGATCACCAAATTACCTTAAATTTAAAGAAATATCCAAATCAAATTGACATTGCAACGTGAAATCTCCGGCGATAAACATTAACATTCCAAAAAATGCGCTCTCCTCACATCTCTCATGATCAACGAGCTTTCGCAGAAATGCAGAGAGGTCTACTTTGTAATACACAACTCAGCATTAAAATCTGTGTGTGAACAATAAATTACTCCTATTAATAATAGAGATTTAGGCAATTTAGTGATCTTTGTTCATTGGTTGTTTGGCACCGACTCAAAATTACTTAGGTATACTTACATTAGTTTAAGAACTTAGTTATTAAGGTTAATTAAGAAAAGGTTTATTATTTTTTGCTTCTGAGTTTTTCGGCTGTTTAATTTTTTTGTTAAAAAGTTTTTATTTTGTTTTTACTTTTGGTAGAGATAATGTTAGACGATTTTGTTGTAAAATGGTATAGAAGTCAGAAATAAATGATGTAGATTTGTGACAACTTCTTTTATTCACATTATTATTTACATTTTGTTTATTTTAAATGAAGTAATGACATGTTATATGTAGAGTTAATAAATTTAGATAGTATTTCCCTCCCCCCCCCTCATTTGGTGAGTGGAATATTATTTTGAGTGTTCCTTTAAATTATGCTACATGCATGAATTTTAGCTTATGTTACTCAGGAATAGTGTAGCTTTCAGTGGAAAAATCTTTAGAATCAATGTCCATGTAGCGTAATATACTAGAATTCTTTTGAAGTCCCTGTAATGAAGCTATTTATGCTACATGCATGAAAGGTAACCTATAATACTCAGGAATAGTGTAGCTTTCTATCAGTGAAAAAATTTTTTGAATCGACTATCGACTAATCGACGATGAGATCCCTATACAGTGTAATGTAATTATTATGAGTGCCCCTGTAAAAGAACTTTTTGTGATATATGGAAGGTATATTTGTGATATATGCAGGATAAGTTTAATTTTCAGTATTGCTACAGTCGATTAAACTTCTAAAAGTAATGTCAAAATGCCCCATGCTTGTCAGTACAATGTCCGAAATAGGGAGGTACTTTTTGAGATTTTTCTTTAGAAACAGTTGTACCTTCAAAAAATGTTTTTTCATAATATGAAACTAATAGATTGATTCTACATTTCCATGCCAATAGTTCTTTGAGAAGTCCACACCAGCTGTATTAGTCCTTCAAAATTGCATAATAGAATTAAGGACCATGTTTGGGGCCCCATGCTGAGGGGCCCTTGGGGCCTTCAAAATTTTTAGCATTGGATTCACTTTATATGAAGATATATAACTGCAAGACAATAATGTGCAAAAAGTTTTTCTGTATCATAACAGAGAAAAGATTTAAAGCATTCTTAAAAACTGTAGTTTTTATGAAATTGGGGGGATTTGGGGGGCCCTTATTTGGGGGCTCTGACTATTTCCGAATGAATTTTCAATTTGAGATGTTAATATTCAAGGTATATTATCAGATAAAAAGAAAAAAATTCTCTGAAGCACCTCAGAGACAGTCGCAGTCAAGACAATAAAGTGGCAAAAATGGCCCTAAATTATTTCTACGTCACTCCTCTGAGGTACTTTGCCTCGCCCCCCCCCCCATAACTCCAAAACTAAAGGAGGTAAATCAAAAATATTTCAGATTTGTTCTTTTCTCGGGTAGGGCAACACAAGAAAAAAAAAAAAAATTCATTAAATTCCGAGATGGTGGTGGACTTTTTTCTTTATTTTGCCCAATTTGCTCTTGCAATGCTTGCTAAATGGAAAAGCAGTCGTTAGGAAACATTTTGTAAGTTCTTTTCTACAGCAGGTATTTATACTGTTTTGGAATTTTCTGTCCATTTTCATTATACAGAGGGGGGGGGGGGAGCTATCATGGGGACAACTCCACAGGAAAAGTAAAAAATGACAGCCGGAATACTAAACTGTACTCTCCAATATAGTAATTTTTTCTATTTTTTACTGACCTACTCACTTTTTTATAAGCCCGCTCCCCAACTTTTTAAATCAAAATTTTGACCAAAAATTCTCAGCTTGAGAAAATAAGATATTTTTCTTACCAACAGATAATCACGTATGTTCTTTATGAATGCCTTAATTTTGTGGCTAGCAGATGGATTCTTTATTTTTCTTGTGATTATTGCAGAAAGTTTTAATACTGTGCTTTTTATCACTTTCAAATACTTTCTACTTTTTCTCTTTTGTGCAGGACCCCAGTGTTCAGAATTTTACCAGACAACCTGATCAAAATCAAGCATCGGTGGATAACTACAATCCATTTGACAGTAGTAACCTAGCAAAGCCTGTAAGTATGCTTGTCTAAAAATTTGTATTGTATAGTCCATGTACTTTTAGTTTCTAACTTAAAGATTACGACTTTTTATATGAAGGCTACATAACACTATGCGCCATCCCTTCCATATAAGAAGTCTGCGAATGCTACTGATACTTTCTTAATAATTGCAATGGCTTATATAAAAGTAGATTCTGCAGTTTAACCTTTTTTTCTTGAATACTGTTTGAGTGGGATGAAAAAAAAGAAAGTATGGCCTTCTCTTTTTGCAAAAATATGTTCACTGCTAATTTACATTGTAAAAAATTATGTAACCGATTGTGTGTGTAAATATTAAAAGCATAGAAAAGAAAATTAGTCTTTTAAGTTAAAGTTTTTTCAAGAAAATGAGATTTTCCAGTGTCCCTTTGACTTTGAGATATCGATGTTTTACTATAAATTATTTTAGTAAGACTCCTTTGTCATCTTTATTGAGCCATATTACATACCGTAATTTATGGAAGAAAGGCCGTGGCGTTTACGAGTTTAAAAGTTAAAAAATTGTAAGTGCGGCGTTTATACCGGGTGCGGCGTTTACGATATTTAAAATTTTTTTTTTTAGCCGATCTTCAACGACAAATCATAAAAATTATTTAGTAATAATTTTCTCAAAAGATGGCGCCACCACCGTGCACATACTTTTTAGAGGTGCACGGAGCACAGCGTAACGAATTAGAATGCGAGCCTACCCACGGCTATCTCGGTAGCCGTGGCCTACCCCCTTGAAAAGCGGTTTGATCCACTGCTGTGGGTGGGTATATAAATCCAACTGATGCCTCCATCAATTAAGTAA
Source organism: Cheiracanthium punctorium (assembly GCA_038373885.1). Taxonomy (NCBI): domain Eukaryota; kingdom Metazoa; phylum Arthropoda; class Arachnida; order Araneae; family Cheiracanthiidae; genus Cheiracanthium; species Cheiracanthium punctorium. The sequence goes on along the minus strand of JAWZYV010014218.1, from coordinate 687,990 downwards.
AAAAAAAAAAAAAAGAAGCTTTCTGTGTCTACATTTTAGAACTATAATTAAATTTTGATGAAGGTTTTAATATATATATTTTGATGGGCTAAAATTCCTTAAAGTAGTACCGCAAAAACGCACTACCCTCGATTAACCGCACCTCTGTGTTCCAATAAATATTCATTGCTCTCTGGCTAGGTCGGCGATCGCCGTGAGCCTCCGGCATAAGGGAGGGCCCCCCAGCCCCAGCGAGGCCCCCCCTCCAAAATGGATACACTACTTTATAATTAAAGTAATTTGATATACGTCAGAGTATTGTACCAAAGTAGTTCGATTATTTATTTCTTTGTAATCCCTTTTACACAGTGGCGTTGCGAAGGACTCCACAGACCACGCGCCGCACGGGATCGCCGAAGAATCGGGGGCCCCAATAGCTTTAAAATAGTAGTTAAATATGGTTTTAGGTAAGTAAACCTAATTTTCAAATATTACATATCCTAATATTCTATTCCCTCCAAATTCACCAGTAAGGAGCCCCTTTTCAATAGCCGAAGACCCCCATAGGAGCCAGTCCGGGCCTGATTGTTCTTATAATACTGAATCTCAACCAAAACTAGTCTGTTGCGCCCGGTGCAAATTTAACCATTCTACCCCCCCCCCCCAAAAAAAAAGTTCATCTGAAAGTTTAACTATAAGTTATTTGTGTTTTTTCGCCGTGCGGCTTTGCGCCTTGTGAAGGAGCACTGTACCGAATAAACACTGCCTTACACTATCATTACAGTAAAAACTCAACTACGAGTAATTGGCAAGCTCAGGAAACGCTGAGTGCTTTTAAAATAAACCCCAACATCAAAAGTAATAATGAATAGCAACATTAAGAGTTATCACACAACATTCAAAGCTTAAAACAAACAACTAGCTGAAGCACACTCATTACGTAATCAACAGCTGGCCGTCCGCGAAAAAAAAAAATTGTTTACTTTTGACTGGAGCCGGCTGGCTGTTTTGTTTTAACAGCCCATGTGCTATAGTGTCCGAACTTTTAGCGAATGCAAGAAGCTTTTTACAAGTTATTTATTTATTTCTATAAATTCCCCTTTCTGTATATAAAAGCTGATGTTTTACATGAAATCGGACACTGATTACTTGAAAATGGAAATTGTAAGCTTCCTAAAATAGCAGTAAATATTTTAAAACATATGGTGAAAGAGGAAAAAAGAGATATTTTTACCGTTTATACCCCCTCCCCTCCTGAAATATATTCCAGTGCGATGTTTCTTTTTTTCGGGGGGTGGGGGGAGATCGCGGCTGCGGCGCTTACGCCAGGTGCGGCGTTTCTGATAATTTTCTTGTTAATTAAGCTCATTTTCGTGGGTGCGGCGCTTATGACGGGTGCGGCGTTTCTTCCATAAATTACGGTATTTGAAAAGCTAGATAAAATTCATTTTAAATGTCAAAGAAAAAGGATCAGTGCAGTTGTTAAATAGCTTTTATGTTATATTGATTGCTTTTATTACCTTCCTTTTATGCTTTTGGTTATTTTTCAAATCTATTCTTATTGTATTTAATTATTGGTCTGAAATTTTTGATCAGATTGCTTCTTATATTGCAAGTTAGGCTATTTGCTTTATGTATTTAAGTCTGCTTTAATAGTGTTACGAATTTTTGGGGCTCTGTTCTGGGGTTTGAAATAGTTTAAACTTCGTTTTCTACGCATCGAATAGTTTTTTTTTTTTTTTTTTTTTTTGTCCAATGGGCGGGCACTTGCTCATCAAGCAGCATCAAATAGTTAAATTTTGTATTTTGTTGCATTAAAATCGGTCAACTAGAACCGAAGATACGGAGTTTTGGGTTTCCCTATTGGTTTGTATAGCATTTTCTAGAAATCTCGAGAAATATTGGTCCTAGGCCTTTGGTAACTTACCTTTGAAGACTTTTTTTTTTTTTTTTTTTTTTTTGGCACCAAATTTGGTGATATTTTGCCAAAAGTTGACAAGCGTGGCAACATTTTGGTCTTTTGGAACAATTTTCTTTATGGGGCTTGTAGAGTTACCTATTGAGAAAATGTTGCCATGCTTGGCAACTTTTGGCAAAATATCACCAAATTTGGTGCCAAAAATAAGTCTTCAAAGGTGAAGTTACCAAAGGCCTAGGACCCATATTTTCGAGATTTCTAGAAAATGCTATACATTTTCTGCATTAACATACATAATAGCCTAATATTACTCTTCTATTATGCAATCGAGTCTGTTCTAGTTAGAGTTGTGGGTTTTCCGAAAAATTTTGAAACGGAAAATTTTCCGAAAATTTTCCAGAAAATTTTCTAAGCCATTAACACAATAAGGTATTGTAATATTAAACTCGCATTCACTAGAAGCTACAAGTAAACAAAACTGGAGTATTATTATCAGCTCTGTGATGTCCTTTTGAGTTTTCCCCTTTCAACAAAATATAAGCTAAATTACATTTTTAACAAAGCACAGAAATTGTGATTTAAAAGGTTTTAATCATGTATAAAGCTGACAATTTAAAATATAATTCTTTAATAATTATTTTACCCATATAATATTTCAGTAATTCATTAAAAAATACCACATTGGACTAAATATTTTATTTATAAAATTGATCTATGAATAGCTGAAGTGGAAATAAAATATGTTCCAAAATAACTGCATATTTCTCTACAAAAAAAAAAAAAAAAAAAGAAAAAAAAATTAGTTACTCTAACACATTTCACGAAAAAACAAATTACTATAAAAATGTTAGCTTTGATTTCTTCCCCCCCCTTTTTTTTGGTATAGGAAAAAAATCAGGTAATAAGAATTTTCAGGAAAAAATAAAATATTATTTTGAATATTTTAATCACAATTTTTCCTACTAACTTTCTGGGTCACTCTCTGAACTGGAGAGCATGGGGTAATCTAAATCAGAATTACTACTACTAAGAAGAATATTGTGCCTGTGCATTTCTTTGATATGTCATGCTCAAGAGTAGAAGCAGAATTTGAAAGTATAAAACAGAATCAAACTACAATTTTATTCATGTTGAATACATTGTTTGAATTATGACTTCCATTTTTTGTTTAAATAGTACAGAAATTGTCTAATAAAAGAAAATATAGAAAGCTCAAATATGTTCTATGAGAAATTGTTTTTTTGACATTGAAAATTTTCCGGATAAACATAGTCGAAAATTTTCCATTTTTGAAAATTTTCTTCCCCACATCTCTAGTTCTAGTACATTGCACAGATGGTTCTCTCTGGAATCTTTCACAGTGTTCCTCACAGCCTATAAAAGCAACAGGTTCCCCCCAGTTTGAGTCTCAGTTGAGTTTCTGCTTGATCAGAGAGCAGATGTCTGTGAAAGCTTAAGGCCTTGTATTGACACTATAGAAGGCGGTATTTTTGCTTACCTTTTTGAAGCTTTGTTTTTAAGTGCTGTGTGTAAATTCTTCATTACTGAGTCTTGAGGGGTTTATGAAATCTCTCATATATTTCCACTGAATTTTTGTTTGTGGAAGTGTTTAAATCTAGTGTGAGAAATACAGCATTTTTGAAAGCTTCTGTACTAAGTGGACTGTTATCATCACGCTACGAGCTGTTTGTACTTGTGAATTTTGTATAGCTGATTGTTCAAGGAAGCTGTAAAGTTCTGTTCCATCCTGTTAAGTGGACTCTTTACTAGAACTTTCTACACCTACCGGACTTTAGAATGACAAACCCAGGAAACAAGCAGAGTTTTCTGTAACAATAGAATAGCTGGTTTTCCACAAAAAAGTATCCTAATTTATGGGGTATTTCATTATTTGTTACCATACTAATAATTTACTACAGCTTGGTACATTACAAATTTATCACATTTAGCAGGATATTCTTCTAACTAATATTCCAGATATTCCATTTAGCAAAGTCTATTCGGTATGTATGTATATGTATCTATATAAATAAAATTAGACTTTTGTCTGTACATTGCTTGGAATTTTCTTATAGAAAAAGGAGACAGAAATATTATGTGGGGAGGATCTGGCACCGCCATTTGCAGTTGCCATGGGACATCAGAAACAACAACAACATAACATAGTATTTTTCTTTCTCTAGATAGTTTTATTTTTCGATAGTTTTAGAAAGTCATATATAAAATATCATTTGATAGTTTAGAAAATGCCTATTGAAAGTGAAAAGGTAAAATTTGTTCAATTACCCCCAAGTGGTCCTAATGTGTGGGTTACATTTTAATAATTGGGAGTTTTTTGTATGGGGGGCCATATAAAAATTTAAATTTTATATTTATTTAGATTAAATTTCCTGAAAATTTTAATTGTTACTATAAAATTCTTAAGTTTTTAATTGTATATGCCTATGATCCACATTTAAAGACTAGAAACACTAGATTAGTGTTTCGGGACATCCTGCTTAGATAAAAGAAGTCACTTTGGCTAAAATTTGGTGATTAACTGCTACCGTACAACTAATACTAAAGTAACATAAAATGTTTTTTAAAGTTGTCTATAAAATCTAGCCACAGGTTTAATTATTGCAAAAATAATTTAGGTGCAGTAACCATCTAATAATTTAATATTAAAAAAATAAAACATTATTATATATATATACTTTGTCAAAAAGTGATCCAAAAGTACAAATATTACTGTATGTATTTATATATATATCTGTTTCAATCTTTTAGGTTGTTAGTAAACCTTCTCCTGATCCAGTTCCTGTTACCCAAAGTCCAACTGAACAATCTGTTAACATGTCGCAAGCTGGCGATAACCCACCCTCTTATTCACCCACTGCTGCCCAAAAGCAGATGTCAGAGGAATTAAGAAAACGACAAGAAGTAAGTAGTTTGGGATAAAGTTTGCTCTTTCTTTTTAAATAAAATTGACAAATTTGATTTTGTGGTTATCACTTTTTCAATCATAAATTTCGCTAGAATATTATTTCGGCAAGTTTGCCATGCTCCTTTTTTTTTTTTTTTTTTTTTTTTTTTTGTATGCTTGTGTGTGGTATCATTTAAAAAAAATCTTTATTTATAACTCTTACTTCAAGGACAGGATATGTGAATTTTTTTTATAGATTACAAACTTCTTTTGTTCCTTAGTTTTTCTAAACTGTGCATTTTGATACTTTTTATAGGAGTTAGAAAACCGAGCTAATGAATTGCTTGCAAGAGAAGCCCAACTTACAAATGCACCACCAGTAACAGGTAATTTATAAAAAAAATATTTCTTACTCTTTTTTTTTTCTTTAATATTAAATCATTCATGTGTTTACCTACTACTAACAGTTGTATGTATTAATAAAAAATTCCTTGTTATCTAAATCCTCCAAAAGTATCATTTGCTAGAGTTTTTACATGTGTGTCTTGTAAATGATGAGCAGAAACTGATTTGAATTATAAGGATCAATTAGTATAAAAGTTGTGTATAAATTGAAGGTAATTTTTGAATATGGATAACTTCAGAGTTTGTGGGGGCTCATGAAAATTCAATATGAAATTTATGACTTTTCATGACCCATACATCAAGAAAAGTCAAAGATTTAACTAAATTTAAATCATGGAACTCGGTGATGTCGCTAGACTTTGGAAGAGACGGGTCCTTGGGACCCAGGACTCCAAAATTTATGGTTCCTTTTTTACAAAAAGTGGGTCCTTATCGATATAAAAGCATTTGTTTAATTTTACGACTGATGTTATCATGTCACCCATTTTGGTGTGCTGATGTGTATGAATATCTTATTTATAAATAACCTAAAACTTATATTTCAAAAAATAAATAAATAAAATGAATTATAATTAATCAAGAAAAATTTGTTGTGACATGCATGTCATTTACTTTGCCTTCACGGCAAAGCCTTGCTGATGACGCCCTGAATCCTAATAATTAATAAATCTTAATAATAAAATCCCCTTTTGTATGTACACTAAAAACCGGGAGAAAGGCTGCATTGGTAGAAATGTTTAAGAAAGTAAAATGTACTCGCAGAACAGCCGCAACATCTTAAATTATTAAAACTACAATAAAATACCGTTAAAGCGCTCCTCCATCTTATATTAATTAAAAAAAATAATTACTATGTATTAATAAATTTATCACAAGGAAAATCGGAATATATTTGAGGAAGGAAAGGATATGCAACAGTAAAATATGGAACACCCCCCCCCCTTTTTCTCTTCTAGATTGTTTAAAATATTTACCACTTCTATAGCTTATAGATTTCATTTTTAAATAATAATTGTCAGATTTAATATAAAACAAATCATTGTTTACATTTACACAAGCGAATATTAAAAATAAATAATGAAAAAACTTTATTCAATTCCGATAGTCCACCAACGGAACAACCTCTAACATGAAAACGGAAGTGTGGGGGAGGGAGAAAGGAGAAGAACGTCAAAGTAATCCCCTTTTTTCTTCAGCTTAACCATGTGTGCGCACAGCACGATATATATCCCGGGTAAAAGCAGAGTATAGGGGAAAACTCGCAATGCATCATGGGAAAGCGAACACTCCTATGCCTCCTTTCGACTAGGGATCTTTCTACCCTGCATTTTCCCCCCCCATGTAGGGGAAGCGTTACTCCGCATTTGTGTGCATGTAAACGGGCCCACAAAGCCATTCACGATGTCAATCTCCCCGAGTACTAGAGATTTACCCAAAATTGGCAGTCTGAACGCACCCTCTCTCACCTTCTTTTTTTTTTTCAAAATTTTGCATGATGGAAATTACGTGTCCCGGGGGACGCGCTGTAACTTTTCTTTTGCGTCCCATCATCGATTTTTTGCATATTTGACGCGTTATACCGCGTAAGCGGCATCACTGGAACTATCATAAATAATCATTTTATTATTTGACAAGCAAATTTATTAAAAAATCTTTTCAGTGCAATAATTAAATTTGGATTGTAAAATCTATCCTGTGTGCGTCATTGATGCTTGTGTATACCTGTCTCTGACGACTTAATTGAAGCAATAGTATGTATAATTTCTTTAACTATAATTTTTAATGCATATTTTTCAATGTTCATTATGAAATAATGAATTATAGTATGTATTGAAAATGATAATTTTGATAAGTAATGCAGATTGCTAGAAATATATTTACCGAGTAATGTTATCTACAATAAAAATTACTTTTTCTGCAATATGAATTCACAAAAAATAATTTTGCCTGTTGAAATTAGACATAAATTAATAAAAATCATTCTAGTCTTATATATTTATTCTTTTTTTTTGCAGTAGGAAAATTAGTACTTGAGTGCAGTGTTAACGGGTTATTGATTTTTATTATTATTTAATTCTTTATTTAACTGGTTATTAAGTTTTTTTTATTTATATATTGTTTCATTTATTAAGCTTTTTATTTTATATATTCTTGATTTATTTATTATTATTTTTCTTTATTATTATTTGATTATTTATAGGCGCAAAGAAAAACTGGCCCCCATTGCCAGCTAAATGTTGTGTTGGACCTTGCTTTTATCAAGATATCACTGTAGAAATTCCTGATGCATATCAGAAGACTGTTAGAATCATGTATTATACGTGGATCTGTAAGTCGTGATAATTTTATCTGAAATATTTCCTCGTAGCTAAAATGAAGCTTAGTCTAAATGAGTCCTTAGCCTTTTCTAGTTGTAATTTCAAAATCAAATATATTATTTTGCTTAAAATACAGTGCACAACAATAATTTTACTGTTGTATTGTTTTTGGAGGGATCATGTTTTAATAATTCAATGCAGTAACTTTTTATTTTTAGTTGTATTAACTGTCAATTGTTTATGGTCTAATGATAGCAATTAATATGGAAGTTTAATTTAAGTACCTTTTTGCCAGGAGATATAATGGTCTGGGTGACTCTTCTTTTATATGTTAATAGCTTTTTCTTTAAATTACTACTAATTACCCCTTTTTATTTTTTGGTTTTCCTAAATAATTACCCTTTTTACCTTAAATTAATTCTGCCTTTGTTTTCCCTATCTCCAGAGGTGTAAATTTAATTGTCATATAACTTCTGCCGATTTTCTGCTAACTATTACGTTTTTCTCAATAGCCTAGCTTCCTTTCTGCAATAATATTTTCCATCTTTTGTTTAAGCCCGGTTTTTAATTATTTTTACCCACTTCCGATTTAAATTTCTGCTCCTAATTTTACCAAAGGTTGTCTCGGACGATTAGCTATCTCCCGCTAAAATTTTAGGAAATTTCATAACGATTTTAAGGCATTTTTGTTATCATCAAGTAATTTCTTCTCATTCAAAATGGTTGCTTTGCTTCAGTCTCGCCACCTTTTCTTCTCGGCCAAGATCGCTTCTTTTCCGCCATCTTTGCTCTTTCTTCCCGCCATTAAGGGGGGGGGGAATGATCCTTCTAGAATTTTCTCAGCTGAGATGGCGCACTCTGATTGGTCCCCGTATATGGCGTGACTGCGAAGTGCGGGCGCAAGCTAGGAGGAAGCGTCATTCTGAGAGCTGATGCGGTGCTGTTAGGAGGGTGATTCTCAAACTCTCTTCTCGCCTTTTTTTTTTTTTTTTTTTTGGTGCAAGTTCGACGTTTGTTGCCCCATCAAGCATCTTTGCATCTTTTAGGATGTGAATCACTGAAGTCTTAGGCCAGAGGGCCAGCACGATGAATTGATCACCCTTTCTTTTGGTTTGTGCATAATCTTCTAGCCCTACTTCATTTATAACATGTCCTTTTTTTTGTTTACCTTCTGCTTCTTCAAGTTCTGGCTACCTTGCCGATGAATCACCGTCGCCGCCAATGAGTTCCCCTACCTTTTTTTTTAATGAATTGGGCTTGAGGCCCCCACGCCCTGCTTGGTGGAGAGCGATTCCAGCATGGTCATCCCGTTTAGATCACCTGCTCTGAGTTCATTAATTCCCGGCTCGGGAGCCGCTCATGTTAAATAGAATGTTCCGAGTGGACCGCAAATTCACCGACGACTGATTGAGCCAGCTGAAAGTCAGTGATCCCTTCCAAGGAGAAACAACGATGCCGGCTCCAGGAGCCTCCAGCATCCGACCGACTGACTATGCCCTGAAATGCCAAGGCCAGGCCTGCCACTGGATCCGTGGGTGAGAACGTTCTGCTTTTCTCCCTCTATCTTCCTTATCCTACAATTCACCCCGATAAGCTTGATCTCAGAGTCTTCATGCTTCTAACCGTACTAGAACTCTCTCTCTCTTTTATTGAAGAACTTTATTACGTTAAATGGGGGGCACAAAATTTAAAACAAATTTGTAAAGCTTAAAAAAAAAAAAAAAATTCTTTAAGTAATATCCTGTTGTGTAACTTACCTGTAACGCCATGTTTAAATTTTTGTCAATTGATGAGTTCTGATAATCATGTTAATGTTGTTAATCACCTTACTATTTTGAGGGTCATAATTTATGTCTTCTTTACTTGGCATACCAATCTTGCTCACTGAAATTTCTTGATTGTGATAGTTTGCATATCTTAAATTTGTTGCATATGGGGGAGTCAGAAGAGTGTAATGTGTTTCTTTGTTTACTAACTAAGCTCATCTGATGGATTGTAATTGAGGGGATTTAAGTAACAGGCTAGGATTTTGAGAGATTTCATTCGATGCCTTGGGTAGGCATGGGGAAATGGGGACTTGTTTGCCAAAACTTTTCATTTTGATAGGATATATATATATATATATATATATATATAGTTTTGTGCTGCAGCAATACCCTTTTTCATTTAACCTTTGTTTAGGATCCCAAACGAACTTCATAGTGTCATAGCAATTTTAAATGATTTTCTTTTTTTTTCTTTTACCAATGGATAATTATGGGAAACTAAATCTCACTAAGATTTTTGTGCATAATACTAAGATTAATGTGCTGCTGTAATACCCCTGCAGAGTAATTTTTTCCCCTCGTTATTCTAATGATGTGAGGCTACTAGTTGTTTACCCTTTTGTTGTTAAATAAAAATGTATTTTGGTGATCAATTTAATGTCTCTGTGTTTATTTCGCTACACTTCAATCACACATACACGGCAAGGGTGAGAACTTTGGGTTACCTATCTTCCTTTTTGCAAAACACAACGCATGGATTAACCTTTTTTTGAATTTGTTTAACTTTAAAAATCTAATTTACTTTTGCTTATTTTCACGGCTGTGGCCAAAATACCACATTACTGCAGAGCAACTGCAAGCATAATGGAAAAGAAAATACATCCCCTTTAAAATGGTAGATTGGAAATTTACCTTTTTTTTGGGGGGGGGGGTATGAGTGTTTCCATAGAAAAAAAAAAAAAGAATGGTGGTCAAAATGGTCCTTAACTTCTTTTACCTAGTTGCCATTTAAAACTTTTAGAAGTCAGCTCATTATATGGGAACTTAAAAAGCTTGTGAATTTGGAAAGAAAATTATTAATGTACATATTTTTGCAAATACTGTAACAAACATTCCTTATTATTGGCTAACATTTGGCCTTTTATCTCAGACACTCCCTTCTCTCTCATTTCAAATGCTAAATATAATCAAAAGCCTTTATTTTTGAAAGTAGTGGCCAAATTTGACTCCTGAACTGTTATTTTGGGTTTTCAAAATTATGCTGCTGGTGGCAATGGTGTACGAATTTCCTCTTTTTGGAAGTACTTTTCTGTATAAATTAATCCAAAACTTTTTGTTATGCACAGGATGTCCAGACTCAACCTTTGTTTTCACAATCTTTGACCATAATCATAATTTTCCAGTTGCACAAAATTTTCAAATCAAGTTAACATTCATGTTTTGTCATGAACAGATTTAATTTGTATAAAATTTGCAAGATCTTTTTCATGTGGTCTGGTCACATCTAGTGAAGTATTTTTTAATTTATAATATTTCTGCAAGATCGAATTGTTTGAGGTATTTTATTTAAAAGGTGTTTCTGAAAATGTAAGGATAATTTACTAATGAAAATTTTGAAATGTATCAATTTTAACATAAGCAGAAAAAGGTTTGAATAAGAAAAAGGTTGTTAATAGCCAACAGGATGGCATATGTTTAAAAAAAAAAAGTTTTCACTAAAAAAAATTGGTTTGTCAAGTCAGGTAGTTTCAGGTAGGTCTTTGTATGGCAATAGCTTGAGTGGTGTAAGTTAATAAGTAAATAAAATTAAAAATAATTTAGACATTTAAAAAGAAATAAGTAAGCCAACTTATTTCTTGATACATTGATGAGAAGAAAAAGCAAGCTTTAAATAATTTAAAATAACTTCTTCTCTCCCCCCTTTATTATGAGTTATTCTAAGAACAAATTATTACTAAACATAACTATAGGGACTAAGAAATCGTACAGCAAGATAGCTTGTGATTTTTGTAAAAATTAATTTGGCTTTGCGAAAGGACTGAAGCATAAATATTTATCCCAATTTGCATTTACTCATATTTACAACTGAAAATATTTGTCAGTGATCAAATTTTGAATAATGAATTCTGCAGGTATCTTGTATAAAACTGCAAAAGTCATCCATACTAATTAAAAATATTATTATTTGATGTAGTGGTCTTGTAAAAATGTAGGAAAATAAAACTACTCTTGTAAAAATGTAGTGGTCTTGTACGTCTGTTACTTTATATGCAAAAATTTCTCAATTGCTAGAGCATGGTATATCTTGTTCGGACTGTAAATGCCATCAGAGGCACCAAGTACGAAAAAGAGATATTATAAGAATTTTTTTTAAATAACCCAAGAGCTAAAATAAAGTATGCTGAATAATTTGCTAGTAAGCATTTATTAATTACTTTACATAGTTGCATTCTGTAGAATGTGAAATAGATTTGTATAACACTTTTTTCTATTAAACAGGAATAAAAAGACTAACACTTCAATGATATATTTATCAAAAAAATTTTCATTCAATTAAAGTGTATAAAGTACTTTAATTATTATGAAAATTATTAATAGTTAAAATTAACATAGATAAAAATGTTAAAATTAGGATTATCAATAAAGAGGTGAGCCCCATTATCATCTGTTGCCCCAGAACCCCCATATGTTTTGTTGTCATCCTGTCTTTTGCAAGATATATTGGTTAGTTTTATTGCAGACTATTGAAAAATATTTTGTGTAAAAGAGCTATGAAATTTCAAAGATACAGCAAATTTCTTTGTTTCTTCTTTTACATTCCAACCTAATTTATTCAAAATTCTACCAAGTAATTTATAACATGTATTATTAAATTATAATTCTAGTATAATTAAAAGGGCTCGGCTTACGTCTAGATGAAGAATGATGTAACCTGTGTAATTAAGATTCATTCTGTTGTATCTACCTTTATTTTGTTATTAAATTTAGCTTACTAATTTTTTCTCTATCCATTAATTAATTATTGGTGTCAAGAAATAAACTTTTTGAACAATTATTATAACATGCCTAAAAAACAATTTAATTATGCAAAAGAATATCAACATTTGTGATCATATAGAATTTCAGTTAGTACATTGCAATATTTTATTTTATTTTCCTTAGGAACTAAATTAATGCAATAACCCATTCAGGCTCGATAGTAAAAGAGACATAAATATCTCTAATGAATAAGCACATAAAATAGTTTAATAATTAGTTTATTTGAAGAATATAACATAATTGGAACTTATTTCATACAGTATTTTCAAAATATTACACATGTGACATTTTGCTTCAGAACATTAGATTTTGCCAATCTTTGTTTAATCTTTGACATCTTTTAAAATAACCTTTTAATTAATCTTGAATTATAAAACCTTAATACAGAAGTTGTTATCTAAGAAAATAATGAATTATTGTGAGTGAATAACTATTTTCAGGTTGACTAATGCCTTTAAATTAAAATTTTATTTTTTAAACTCTATCATTATTACCATTTTAAATTATTAATTTTGGCTGAATTTTAAAAAAAGTATTACGAAAAAGTTATTATACAAAGACATGCAAGAAAGTTAATTTATCTGTCTCTGGACCAAAATTAACTGGAGGGCTCTCCTTAATCTTTCATTTTACTCCACACGTGTTCTGTACCATCATCGAAGTCCATACCATCTGTGTCAAAGACAGAGAAGAGGAAAAAGAGAGGGCTTCTCAGATGTTTTCTTGGGTATTTATACTCTCACCCAAGTCTACTCTCAGATGCAAACATGACTCGTGATCGACATGGTCGACCGCAGAGAAAGACTTTGACAAAAAATTAAATAACTTCATAAACTTCTGTTAACTTCAATACAGTAAAGATCATAGGAGTTTCAAATCATTTAAAAAAATTAGTATAATAGCTAGAAATGTCATTGAGTTGTTAGGAAAGATTGTTTCAAGAAATAATAGATTGTTACGAAAATAAAAAAAATTATGGGCTAAAATTATACATAATAAAGACAAATAACTAAAAAATTTCTACTATATCCGGACTTTGAAGTTTTCAATACATTGACGTTAGTGATGTAACGAATATTCGGCCACTATTCGGCTGTTTTGCTGAATATTCGGTAAGCCGAATATTCAGTTGGACGAATACTGAACAGGTATTCGGCCAAATAGTGGCCGAATATTGCTACATATTCGACTGAATAATTTCAGAAAAAAAGAATTTTTTTAAAAAATGCATTTACAAATAATATTGCTTAGTTGTACTTCAATGAGTTAATCTCATATTGTAAAATATCCTAAGTCATTGAATTTTAAGCTGAATGAAACATAATCTAACACATTAATAATATTACTGAACAGACTTTTCTACTTGGTGACACTACTTGACTTAATTTTCTAATTTCTTTGTTGGGTGGCGGTAGAAGCAAGGGCGCATTAAAAGGGCCAGGGCAAAGAAAAAAATTAATGCAAAGTTTTACTAAATGTTCATTTTTCAACATAACAATTCTTTTGATTAGACTCATTCAAGCAATGCCATTGTTTAATTGTTTTAGGAGAAGTAATTTAGACAAAGTTAAATAACTTGTAAGTTTTTAGGTAGCGTAAAATAAAGCTCTGTCCTGGTCTGGCTTCTTAAATTTGTAGGTTCCAGAGAATCACTAGATGATCACGAGATTTGAGATCTGTCCCTAAATTTTCTAGACCTTTTTTCAGCATAATTAGAAATTATGAAAATTAGCGAATGCAATCTCGATCCCATGAGAATGGGATCCCGCTGGATCCTGTACAAATGTTTGCAGTACCAGTCCTGTGGGATTGCAACTGAGAAATAAATTATTTTTATTACTATTTCAAGCCACCTTCCCAAGAATCATTTGGCCAAATATTTTTGCATAAGATCAAGAATAAGAATCATTGATCATGGATGCTCATACCTATTTGCAAAGGGGGGGCATAGTCCCTATACCTACGGGTTTAACACAGAAGTACTTAACATTAAATATTTCATCTTTCTGGCGCAGGACACTTGACTTGTCTCCCTCCACGCTACAAACAATAATATGGTCACCCATGCTAGTGAAATCTTTAAAAGGGGAATTTCAGTTAGCCATGCAAAAATGTAAGGCTTTTCAGGATTTCACACAGAAAAAGAAACAAAGAACATAAAACTTCATTATTACTTTGATATTTAAGCCTTTTTTCAAGTGCTTCTGTACTCTTTGTCAAAATTAGATCGACTAGGAAGACGAGTGACTCTTTACGTGTTGTCTTTCTTCTTTTTTATCTACTAAGAAATAACTTTATATTATTATGAACATTATTACTATCATTTTCATATGTATGTAAGATATTGTATTAATTATCAAATAAGATAAATTATTATTATTAAAGTTAGGCTTGATTGTGCTTAAAATATTACTTCTTCCTACTTTTCTCTATAGAAATAATTTTTAGTTGAATGAAATGCTAATCCCGCAGGATGGCAAGATCCCACGGGATCAACAAATCTCATTCCCGAAATCCTGCAAAATGAAAAACAATGCGGGATTGCATTCCCTAATGAAAATACTTATAAATTTACTATAGGAAGCTGAAAGTGGATTCTTGAATATATCTAATTTCTTTAAAAAGAAAATTCCAGAAACCCGATGATTTGAGGGGGGGGGGGGCGGCGGCAAGGGTAAGGAGGTCTTTTTTTGGAAAAGTAGCAAAATATGGGCTATAGTACATCAATGCAATTCTTGTTCATTCATTGTATTTCAAAACCTACTGTTGGCCTCAGCTTCTAATAAAATATATATCTCTGAAGCATGTATTTTATTACAAAATTATTTTAATTATTTATTATTTTTTTCACACATTTGTTTTATATTTCAAAATTTTGAAAGTTGGTTGAAGTGAAAACTAAACTTATAATTTATGTTTGGTAGTTAAATTTGAATTTGGTTTTAAATTAATATAGAAACTTTAAACATATATTTTCAAATTATATTTTAATAAACAGGTGTAAAAGCTTAGACTTTTTTTTCTTCTAGTGTACACTATTTTATTGCTGTTCAATATGCTTGGTGCTCTTGCTATATTTATTGCTACTGGAAGTGGTGAAACATTTGCATTCTCCTTACTAGTCCTTTTCCTGTTCAGTCCTTTGTCATTTGTATGCTGGTTTCGCCCTGTGTACAAAGCTTTCAGGTTAAGCTATTTTTCATTCACTCAGTCATTTAATACACTGCTTCATTAAATTGAAAGCTATTTTAGAAATTGACTATGCCTTGTTTTCTTATAATGCTGTATTACCAGCTTTTTAGATTATATCTTTAATTATTTGTGTGTTATCTTTTAAGAATTTTGAAGGCATTTTTTAATTTGAGTTTTTTAAAAATATTGAATTTCATTCAAGAGGCAACTTTCTTATTGTGTACAATAAGGTTGATGTTGGTTTTCAGGTAACAGTATAATCATGGAGTAAATGTATTTAAAAGAAAAAATTATGATAAAGTAATGCAAATAACAGTTTGTCAACAAGCATATAAATTTCCACATTTGTATACCATAACATAATTTAAGAATGAATGAATTTTGATTGCATTTCAATGTGTTTGAATGAACATTGAAATACAAACATTGACAACAAAGGTCAATGTTTGTATTTCAAACATTTTTGTAATTACTGATGAAAAGTTTTTGAAAGAGTATCTAAGTATGAAGTATGCTTCTAAAGTGCGTTACACCATCAACTTATCTTACTTTGTTTCTCTTAATTTACCAAATTATCTGACACTGTGTTTGATTTTAAACTTTCATGGATTCTGTATGTAAACTTTAATGTATACGTTATTTATTTGTACTTATTTCTTTACAGGTCTGACAGTTCTTTCAATTTCATGTTATTTTTCTTTGTGTTCTTCTTCCAATTTATGATTTCAGTCTTTTATGCTGTTGGAATTCCAAATTTAGGATCATGGTAATTTCTGTCTTTTGTAATTCACCTGAAATATTTACAGTTCAATAAACCATTTCAATTTAAATCATTCAATATCTAAAAGTTATATTTGTATTCCCCAGTGGTTTGTTGAATGGTGTAACTACTTTATCCCAGGAAAGTAAAACTGTAAGCACATACACTGTTGGAATCATTGCGATTGTTATTGGATTATTTTGGGCCATGCATGCCATGGTGTCATTCTACATGCTTATTAAAGTAAGTGATTGTTTTTGAAATCCATCTGTTCTCTGAATCATATTGGCTCTGTTGCAACAAATTAATACTGAGAAATGTAATGTAATATATGCACTTTTTATATTTAAAGTAATTGTATTCTTTGAAAATAATTCAATAAAAAGTGCCAATATAGGGGCATTTTTGAAGGTTGAAGTACATAAGGACTTGTAATTCAAGCCTGATAAATTTTAATTGACAACTTTTGGATGACAGTTGTCACGCACCTTACAAGTTTTATAAAATTAAGTAATTATAAAATGTTTCAGATAATTATATTATGCATGTAATTGCTTTATAAAAGGATGTAAAATAATATTACTTGATACATCATTTTTTAATGCCAAGATTATAAAAAAGAGCTTTAAAAAGATAAAACGGTGAAGAAAATGTCACACACATGACAGTGGAATTGCCCACTACTATTTCTGTTTTAACTCTGTAAAATTAATTTAATCTTTTTCAGTACATGTAAGTAATAGTGTACTTACAATTATATTTAAGTAAATATCTATTAATTGTATTTCTGAATTCAACAATTCCTATTTCAATGTACATGTTTGTGTTTGGTTTCAGATTCATCGTATGTATAGAGGTACTACTGCTAGTTTTGCAAAAGCCCAAGAAGAACTTGCCACTGGTGTCATGAAAAATCAGCATGTACAAAATGCAGCTGCCACTGCTGTTACACAGGCAGCACGACAGAGTTTTAACCCAGCTGCCTCAGGGTTGCGCTATTAGATAATGTATGACATATTTAAGATATTTCAGTACATGTTGTCTCTACTGATATGATGTTCTAGATATATCTGAATTTATATTATTTTTCTGTAACATGAAAGTAGTATATTGCTTTGCAGTTGTATCAAGTCTCCAGATTTTATTTTATCTCAGCCTTTTGTTCTTATTTGTGTTTCATAACTTTATTTAATTTTCTTAGACTTGTTTAGAGTGCATTTAAAAATTGCCACCTTCCCATTATTATCCCCCCACCACCACCACCACCAAATTCACATTGATAATTGTTCCATTCCTTCATATGGTTGATCTAGTTTAACAGCTAGTTCATTTGATTATGAAATAATGTGTCTGAAATTATTCTCAAAAATTAAACTGCATAAATTAATGTTGATTATGTTTTTGCATATTATGGATGTTTCTTATGTGCTTTGACATTTTAGTGCATCTGCTCTTATATTTTTTCTCTTAGAACCAAGCTAAAAATAAATTTTAAAGTTGCTTTAGATTAAAAAGGTATTTTCAATTAAGAAGTTAAGATATATAAAAATTCAGTATTATGGGATATCTTTAAAATACATAATTTTTTTTATAGCAATAGTTTGTCAGAAAAGTACGTAATGCTGACAGAAAGGTAATTTTGGTGTGAAAAACATATCTATAATAAAAAAAATTACCTTCTTGGTTGTAAATGTTTATTACTGACGACTGTATCTAAATTGCTATAGATTGTAATTTATTGTAATTCTTTTGTGTTCTTGTTGGAAAAAGTGACTGCAAATGCTACTTAAACCCTTTTTAATAAAGAGCTTTATTTTATAAACCTAAAGAAACTTATTATATGATATACTGACATATGTGGCACCAAAATTGAGGATATTTCTATGTTGTGAATGGCAGCAGCTAAATGTAAACATTATTTTGACTGATGTTTTATATTTTGCAGTACTTCTTTTAGAAAATTTAAAAATTTATTTGCATTTGTAGTGCAGGTAAAGAAGTATTGCTTGTACATAAAGCATTTGAGGCAGGGCTTGTAACAGGCACGGATGTTAATTCTGCACCGATTGCGCCGAGCTGCTCCAAAACGCAAATCTTGCACCGAACTGCGCTTTTAGCCAATTTTTGCGCCGAATACGTCATTTTGACTCTTTGTTAATTTTTTGCCACGCTTGCAAACTTTACTTTTCTTATCTGCATTTATTGTAAGTGTTGACTCTAGTCTAACTTTGTTTTTGTAGCGCTACAACTGCAGCTACTTTTCGAAAAATGTAGTTAACTACAACTACTTTTTGACAAATGTAGTTAGCTAC
The DNA here is from genome assembly GCA_038373885.1 of Cheiracanthium punctorium. NCBI lineage: Eukaryota > Metazoa > Arthropoda > Arachnida > Araneae > Cheiracanthiidae > Cheiracanthium > Cheiracanthium punctorium. Next base: position 669,396 of record JAWZYV010014218.1, on the reverse strand, counting down.
ACTACTTTTGAAATATAGTCGCTACTTCACTACTTTTAGGAGACAAATTTTGCTAACAGATTCAGTTTGCGTTTATATTTAAGAATATTTATATCCTAATTAGAGAAAACTATTGATATCTTAATTAGAAAAACTATTGCTCTAATAAACAACTACCAGGGGAGTATTTTCGGAGGGTGGAGGGCCCCCTCTGAAAATGTAAAGCAATTACAGGGTTGCCAACTACTCCGGAAGTTCCGGAGTAATTCTGGAAAAATTCGTACAATCCGCAGCTCCGTGCATTGTATCGTTTGCTCCGGAAAAACTTTTATTTTAGTCACTAGTGTGCCGCACTGTTGAAGAGAATTTGTTTTTCTGTCTTCCTTCCTTGCTGCTAAGTATAGGGGAAAAAGTTTTCCCTCCGCACAGCACAGGGATGGAAAGGGAGAATTTGTGCGAAGGAGGAGGGGTTTTCCCTAGTTGCGATGTCTGACACACATCGCACTTCAACCAATAAAAACTAAAGATTAAACACTTAACAAGTGAACTGAAGTAAAGTATTCGCACCAAAGCGTATTTAGCGGCGTAACTTTTTCCCACTGCTCTGTTAGGTTATGTGGAGATCATCTTTTGATTTAATTAATTAAAATGGATCAAAAAAGAAAGCATTCGCAGTGCTTTAAGCCTGATTACGGTACATTATGGCCTGTTTTAAAACGTTCTAAAAAATCGGAAAGCCATGTATTTTGTTCCTCATGCAATGTTGATTTTTCGATTGCGCATGGAGGTAGGAATGATTGCCGTCGTCACGTGGAAGGTTCTCGTCACGTAGCGAATGCGAAATTGAAAGCTTCAAATCAGCAACTCACGAAAATGCTAGACGAATCCACTGCTATATCGATGAACATGACTCGAGCTGAGTCTCTATTTATGAAGTTTTTGATTTGAGCATAATTGTCCTCTGTCAATTTCTGATCATGCCACTCGACTTTTTAAAGTCATGTTTCCGGATTCAGAAATTGCAAAGAACTATTCTTGTGCTAGAACGAAGACAACAGCTGTGGTAAAACATTTTGCTTCAACTACCCAAGAAATGCTGGTGGATACCTTAAAGAAAAATAAATTTTCTTTAGCTACAGATGGAAGCAATACAAGTCAATCGGATAAGTTGTATCCAATTGTTGTCACATACTGTGACAAAAATTTGCGTGAAATTGTAACTTGTGTTTTGTCGCTGCCTCGGCTGGAAAAAGATTCAACTGGTAAGAACATTTTTGATCTCTTGGACTATGAATTAAACAAACATATTTTAACTTGGCAAAATTGTGTGTCATTTTGTGCAGACAATGCGTCAGTTATGCTTGGACAGCATAAAGGAGTAAGTGCCTTTATTAAATCTACAAACTCTAATGTATTTATAAACGGATGTGTATGTCATTTAGTTCATTTAGTGGCCCACCATTCTGCCCATGAACTAGACTATGATGTTGAAGATTTTTTAGTTAAAGTATTATTATCTGAAAAAGAGTACCAAACGATTACATTTATTTAAAATGTGTCAAGAAATGTGCAGTATTGAAAAGCACAAAATTACAAAATATGGAGCTACTCGATGGCTTTCCTTGGGAGATGTGATTTCACGTTTCTTAGAACAATGGGATCCTCTTTATAAATTTTTCTGTGAAGAAGAAAACGGTACTTCGCAAAGCTTCTTAGATATCAAACAACATTTTGAAATGCCTGAAATGAAGCTGTATTTATTATTTTTGGAGTGTACTATCTCTGTGTTTAAGAGGGCCAATCTCTTAATGCAAAAGGAAGCTCCTATGGTGCATAAAAACCTCCGAGAAATTAACGAATTGTATAAAGAATTGCTAGCACGATTCATAAAGCCATCTGCCATAGCTAAAGCTGAAAGTATTTTCAAATTAAATTATCAAATGAAAAGGTTTAAAAATCAGATGATGAATTGGTGATTGGTGCCAAAGCTCGGCAATATTTAAAAAGTACCAGTATCAGTGATAAGGAGACAAAGAAATTTTATTGTAATGTTAGAAAATATTTCGTGAAAGCATGTGCATACATGATAGAAAAATTTCCATTTGAAGAAGAGTTATTTAAGCATGCTGAAATAGCTGACGTTAATCTCAGGATTTCTTCAAAACTCAAATCTGTGCAGTTTTTCTTAGATTTATTTCAGTATTCTACTAGTGAAAGGGACATCATTGAAAGGGAATTTTGCAACTATCAAATGGATGAATTGAATGAAGATATTACTAAATGTGACTATAATGGTTGTGTTAAATATAATTTGCTTCCTGACTTAATGCACAATATTCTATTAATTCCGCATAGCAATGCATCGTGTGAACGAGTATTCAGTATTGTGTCACAAAATCTTACAGATAATCGTTGTAATTTAGGGCATGAAACATTACAGGCATTAATACACTGCTGGCCACCCAAATTGCAACACCAAGAAAAACAAGAGATATCACAACAAAATTTATTGTGTAGATAACATGTTGACCAAGTAACAAATGATTAAATTTACAGCATTCTATGAAGCGTGGTTCCTGCCAAAATCAGTACCCAGAGTAGCCGCCGTTGTTGGAGATCACAGCTGCCACACGCCTCGGCATTGATTCAAAGAGACTTTGAATGTGTTCTTGGGGTACAGCAGACCAAGCAGCTTCCACACGTTGCCAAAGTTGATCTGGTGTGACAGCTGGGGATGAACTCTGGGTCAGTCGTTGAGCAACCATGGACCACATGTTTTCTATCGGCGAAAGATCCGGAGAGCGCGCCGGCCAGGGAAGCAATTCAATCTGGTGATTGACGAAGAACCCTTGGACAATGCGTGCCACGTGTGACCGTGCATTATCCTGCTGAAATATGGCTGTTGGCAAGCCCTGAAGGTAAGAAAGGACAACTGGCTCCAACACCTCGGAGATGTAGCGCTGGCTGGTTAAAGTACCGGCAATGCGTACTAGAGGAGTGCGAGAGAGATATCCGATACCGCCCCATACCATAATACCCGGTGCAGGACCAGTGTGACGGTGCATAATGCAGCTGTTCAGCATCCTCTCTCCACGGTGTCTCCAGACTCGAATCCGACCGTCGTGGTGTTGCATACAGAAGCGTGACTCGTCAGTAAAGAGAATTTCATTCCATTCTGTCGTCCACATCCTTCTTTCATCGCACCATTGGCGGCGGAGACGTCTGTGGTTCCGCGTCAGAGGTAGACAAAGCAACGGACGTCTTGCGGACAGACCATTCTGCTGTAAACGACTTCGAATGGTACGCGCAGACACTGGATGATGCGTTACAGACTGAATCGTCACTGCCATGCGTACAATCTGCCTGTCATCACGTGACGTAGTGCACTGAGGTCGATGCGGTCGATCACGTCTGTCCGTCGTACCCTCCTGCACCCAACGATCACATATCCGCATCACAGTTGTTTGGTTTCGTCCAATACGACGACCGATTTCCCTGAAAGATAACCCACAATCTCGGTATGCCACTATCCTTCCTCTGTCAAACTCGGATACTTGATCAAAAGATGATCGTTGTTTCCTACGAGGCATAATTTATCGTTTTTTTGAAAAAAAAGCAAGAAAAACACAATTGCTGTACTTGAAACCGTCGAAATCTCCAAGCCTTAAATAGCGCTTTGAGGTGGCGCCACAGGCGCGCTTGATGTGCGTCTGCGCTGAAATTCTAATCATTTGCATATCTCACCTCAGCTAATGCATGTTGTAAATTTCATATTATTTGCATGCTTCCTTCAGGGTGTTGCATTTACGATGGCCAGCAGTGTAATTGAGAAATGTAAGCCAGGTAAAAATGTTTCTTATGAATCAGTTTTCACAACAAATGACTTAAAAAAAGCAAAAGCAGCCACTTCATTGTCACTTAAAAATACATGAAATGTTTGTAAGTATTTTGTATTAGGTTTTGTAATATTTTGTATTGATTCATCACAAATAAAATTAATGCTTTTTGTTATCAGTTTTATGATTTTAAATATGTTTTCGCATTGCTCCTGAAAAAGTCCAAAAACTCCTGAAATTTTAATAATGTGCTCCTGAAGCAGCCCGAGAAGGGTTGGCAACCCTGCAATTATTAAAAAAGGAGCTATTTTGAAACATTTCTTTTAACTTAAGAACAATAAAGTTTAAAATACTGAATGAGAACAGACTATGACATGTTTCCCAAGAGCGCCGGATTATCATTTAAAAAGAAAATTGTCATTCTTATTTGTTTCTATTTTCTTCGAGATTATACAATATTGTAACTTTTACAAAAATAAACTTTTAGTTTCATCACGATTCGTGGGGAAAAAAAAATCACGCATAAAATTAATTTTTGTAATACACATACATGTTCAACTATTTATTGCTTTATATGTAAGTAAGAGAAAGAAAATAAAAGTAAAACATACCTTCGGTTCTTTGATTAGGTCTTGTATTATTAATGTTGGCTATTCTAACGTACTTTAATAACCAACGCAGAGTTTTGACTGGCGCAGTGGAAGACTTAAAAATAATGACAAGATTTTTAGAGCAAATATTTTATTAAAGATGATCTAATGCTCCACACTACATAGACAGGACACTTAGATGATTTTATACATTCTGCAGTAACACCAAAAATTTCAGTTCGCTCTTCAACATCATATATAGGTAGCATACTTTATAAATATTTATGAAACACATTAAGCAGAAAAATTTGAAGTATTAAATTACCTGACTGACGGACTACAAAATATCACCTTACCTCGCCCGTCAGCCCTTCACCCCGCCTTGCCGGTATAACGACGATATTGTCAAACGACAATCTAAGCAGAACAAGCAAGCATGAGCGATGTTCATTTCCCGCCGTACTTATATTCGATTTCTTAGTGCAGTAAATTTGCCTAACTACGCTGCCAAACGCAAACTTGGATTGAGACAAAAATACCGGATTGGCTCAGAGCCAACACGTCGCTTTGACGCACAAACCGGGAGAAAAACTAATCACCGTTACCAGCGAAAACTGCTAAAGCGATCACAGTGATCGCGTCACCTTTATCCGAAAGACTCGCTCGTGCTTGTTTATTTTTGAACACACGTTACGTTTCGAGAGTTGGAAAACACGAGCATCGTGAAGGTTTAGGTAAAGCAAGTATTTTTCTTTTAGGAAAACTTAAATGACTTCACGGCCGGCCAACAAGCGGCCCCCTTTTACAACTCTCGAAAACAACCCCCCTTTTTTCTATTAAACAGTTCTTATTTGATAATTCCAAAAAAAAATTGCATTTACTAATGCATAAAAAGTGTTTAACTTCAAACTTTGAAAAAAAACAGACATATATATATATATATACTCAACCATTAGCATTCAAAAATATTTCTACAAAACTTAAGCAACTGTTCTCTGGTCAGTGGTTTTGTCAATATATCAGCCATATTTAACAAACTTTTAATATATTCTAATTTAAATGTCTTCTCGTTTATTAAGTTTCTTATAAAGTGATATTTAATGTGTATATGTTTGGTCCGACTATTCTCAAGGGATGAATTCGCAAAACTTATCGCAGCTGTGTTATCACATAGCATAATACATTCGTTTAAACTTAAATTTAGGCTATTTTCTAAGATATTTTTAATCCAAATTAATTCTTTCGCCGCTTCCGTGAGTGTTACAAATTCCGCTTCCATTGTGGAAAGACTTACGCATTTTTGTTTGAAAGTTTTCCATGAAATTGGTGCTTTATCTATGAATAAAATGTAACCTCCTATGGAAACCCTGTCATCACGATTAGCTGCGAAATCGGAGTCAGAAAAACATGTTAAAGTTAAATTTTTAATATTTGAAAGCTCGAGTTTATAGTCTATTGTGCTTTTAAGGTATCCTAGTAATTTTAACAAAGCTTCCCAATGCTTCATTCCTGGATTATTCTGGAATTGGGATAATAAATTTACTGCATAGCTAATATCGGGTCTGGTTCTATTGGCAATAAAAGCTAAACTACCTATTAAACTACGATACGGAATTTTACTCATTTCATTAAATTGTTGGCTGGTGGTTGGGGAATCTAGTTTTGATAAAACCTGTCCTTTGGGTATCGGTAGCGATCTTATGGAATAATTAAACTTCTCGTATTTCTTACAGACCTTAGTTATATAAGGTTTTTGGTGCATAACAAATTTGTCTTCAGTTTCTTCTATTTCTATTCCCAATAATTTTTTTGTCTTTCCCAATACCTTTAAGTCGAAATGGCTTTGTAGTAATTCAATGCCAGTGTCTATATCCTTTGCGGTTTTTGCAAATAACACAATGTCATCTACATACAACAGTAATATCAGATTCTTTTTAAATGTATAGGCGCAATTGTACCAATCTAACTTTGTAAAGTTCATTTTTAACAAAACGTCATTGACCTCGTCAAACCATTGTCTACCCGACTGGTGTAGACCATATAGGGCTTTTTTAAGCCGACAAACTTTACTAGGATGATCTTCTATAAAGCCATCTGGCTGATACATAAAAATTTCACTGTCCAAATTCGCATATAAATATGCGTTGTTAATATCAAGTTGCACATTAAACCATTTAAAATAACATACAAATATACAAAAAAACATTCTTATTATACAAAAATTTACTACTGGAGAAAAGACCTCATCATAAGTTTCGCCCTTGACCTGATCATAACCTTGAGCAACTAATCTTGCTTTAAAACGCATTATTTCACCATCTTTATTAAATTTTAAAGTGTAAACCCATCTGCTTCCCAAGATCTTAACATTTTCGGGAGGGTCGACCAATTCCCAAACCTCTCTATCGTTCATTACAGCGATTTCTTGCGTCATAGCTTTTTCCCATTCAGCAGACTCCAGGCATTTTATCGCTTCGCGATAGGATTTGGGTATTTTTACTTCTGCAAGATTAGACTCGTTATGTTTCAACAGGTCCGAAACTTCAACCGATGAATTATCTTAAGTACTAAAATTAAATAAACTACTATCATATTCAATGTTATTTTGTTTGCAATAGTCCATTACATTAGCGTACGATCTTAACCTAATATTTGTTCCCTGTATTCCATAGTATATATCTGTTCTACTCTTATCCCTACGCTCTTTCGCCAAACGAGTCCAGGCAATGCTTGAACACGGAGTTAATCTACTTGATTCTACTTGCTCATTTGCATCTTTATTTAAATCTATTTTGTCTGGTTGGGAACTCTCCTTTTCACTTGTTTCTTGAGACACCAATTGAAGACGTTTTTCTAAACTTTCCCTTACAGAATCAAAGTAGTCTTCCTCTTCGGGATAGTCTGGGATTATAAATTTAAATTCTGGGTACTTCAAAACTCTTCGACTTGACGTCGCATCCACCCCCCTTTTGTTCTCGTCAAAACGTACATTAATAGTTTCTATGATTTTTGATTCTTCAGTTAACCATATTCGGTACCCTTTTGATTGTTGAGCATATCCTAACATAATACCGAGTTTGGCTTGCATATCTAGCTTTTTCCTCAGTTGCTTGGGAACTCCAACAAAAGCAAGGCATCCGAATCGTTTGAGGTGGGCGACGGAAGGTTTTCTTCCCCCGTACAGTTCAAATGGTGTCTTCGCTTGCCCTTTATGGCATAGCCTATTCCAGACATAAGAAAAACACATGAGGGCTTCGCCCCAAAATTTCTTAGACACTCCACTTGCTTCTAGCAATGTTTTGACTCCATCTAATGCTGTTAAGTTAAACCTTTCAGCTACCCCGTTCATTTCTGGGCTGTATGGATTGGTTATTTCATGCTTTATTCCTAGCTTCTCAAAAAAAATATCAAAGTCTTTATTGCAAAATTCTAGCCCTCCGTCGGTTCTTACAGACAAAATTTTCTTATTTAAAAATCTTTCAGCACGATGTTGAAACCTTAAGAAAGTCTGAAATACATCGGATTTTTGCCTAATCGGAAAAACGTGAACTTTTCTTGAATAATCATCAATTATTGTCAGAAAATAACGATTAAAGCCCAGGGATAACACAGGCAAAGGACCGCACACATCTAGATGAAGCAATTCAAGGGCTCTTTTTGATCTAGTCTTACCAATTGGTTTAAAGGATACCCTTTTACTTTTAGCTAACTTGCAGGGAATGCAATCATTTGGCTCATCCTTTAGAATTGGAAGGCCCCGAACACTGTTATTTTTACTTGTTGAAACTATATAGTCATTATTAATGTGACAAAACCTGTCATGCCACAATTCGCTTACTGGTTCCCTACGAATGCTTGCTTGATTTGCAGATACTACGGAATCTTTGTCTTTCTTTAAAGTTACGTATGTCGCAGGTTTTACAAAGTAAAAGTTATTTTTCCTCACTGCTGTAAAAAGTTTATTCCAGTTTTTATCGTAAATTAAAACTTTACGTAAATTACACCATTACTGCCTACAAAGTTTGCCCCGTTTCTTTCTAACTTTACACTGGAAAGCAGATTTCTTCTTAAATTAGGATTATATAAAACATTACTTAATGTAATTTCATTAAATCCCCCTTTACACTTAACGTGGAAACGTATTGTTCCACTACCCTCTACTGGGCTTTCCATTTCTCCTACGGCTGGGGTCATTTTAATATCAGAGACTGGTTTTAGGTCCAAAAACAAATCCTTATTTTTACAAAAAGGGGAGGTTACTCCCGTATCAAAAACCCATTGATCATAGTTATCTTTTATTGTCGAATTATTAGCCTCTTGAGGTTCTGGGGATACTTCTGTTAAATTAACCTCCGGTTCCTGGAACTTTAATTTTGAAAATTTAACCTCAATGTGATTGCTTTCTTGGCTACCCTCATGACGAGGTCCCTTAACCTTACAATTTGCAATTAGATGCCCATAGGCTTTACATCTGTAACAAGGACCCACTAACCTGGGTTTCCCTTTGCCCTTAAGACCCTTTTTGAAACTATTTTTAAAGTTACTGAATTTAGTATCAGAATTATCACTAACAGTCACTTTGGACTTTTCACGATCCTTTTCAAGAGAAGAAAATTTACCTGCTTGGTTTCTTTTAAAAGGAGTCTTCTTGTTGAAGAAAGCCATCTCTTTTGTCGTAGACGTCTCACGAGCTGTCAGGGTGAGCCTGTTCGCCTCCAGTATCAATTCAGACTCTATCTTGTCCGGCAGGAAATCGGTGTCAGACCAGCGGTAGACAGCTTGGACAGTTGACTGGAACTCTGCTGGTAAACTGCGGATCATCTGGAAACCAACATAGAGGGGAGAGGGTTCATGACCAACTTCTCTAAGCTTTCGGGCTGCCTCCTTTACTCTGCATAGGAAAATACCAACGTCTTCACTGGGCTGGTGTCGGACACCAAAGAACTCGTCCAGGAGTTGAATTACTCTTGCTCTTGTGGATGGTTCAAAATGCTGCTTCAAAATTGCCCAGGCCTCAGCGCCATCCGTCGTTCGGGAAATCATCGGTTTGAATTCATCACTAATATGCTGGTATAAAAGAGTGTAGGCTCGATTTTTATGCAGTTGGAGGTCACACTTTTCTCTCCAGGTCAATTCCTCTGGAGCTGGGGTCACAGTGACTTTTGGCAAATCTGCAGTTTTAGCACCTGAAGCGGCTGCAAGTTCTTTCTTTGTATCAACTTCCCCGACTTTATCGGGTATCTCGATCTCTACAAATTCCCATGCACCAAAGTGCATCAGCAGGACTTTAACTTCATGTTTCCAAGACGGCCAATTGCTTGCTGTCAGGAGGGGAATACTGCGGTACTGCTCCATGGCGGCCCCCGTCTCTTCGTACACGGCAACCGTCGAACTTCAATTTCTTAAAGGATGTATAAAGTCCATAAAAACTGCAAACAGGTTGATATTTTCACTTCCACAAGCTCTGTTTTTCCTAACTTGGTTATGAGCACTGGGCCCATAACCTTAAGTGTTGGCTATTCTAATGAACTCCCCGAAAGTAGCCGAACTCCCCGCAAGAATTTAATAAGTATTCCACCAACTAGTGTAGAGTCAGAGAGAGCTTTCTCTTCATCAGGTTACTTGTGTAATCATTTGCAATCAAGATTGAGTGATAAAAGTTTAGATACTTTACTGTTTCTACGATCACATTACAAGGCTCAAGCTCAACCAAAAATTTAATGGAGATTTAATAATATTTTTATTACCTCTTTATAACTCAATTTCATTTGGACTGAATTTAATTTAAGCATTTTTATAATTTTGTTAATTAGAATATTATTTGATGATTAGTAAACCATACTAAGAGTTAATTTTATGTTTTATGAGAATTTATTCATTTTATGTTTCATGAGAATTAATTAATTTTATGTTTTATGAAAATTAATTAGAAGTGCATTTTTTTGGTTCGTTTTGTTTATGTTGCGACTGTTGTGAGATGTATAAGTTTGATAAACATTTTATTTTTAGAACTGATTCCTAGTAGGAATCCTACTTCCTAGTCAAACACTACATTTAATTAAAGTATTTGAACTAGTTAACCTAAGTTATTTTAATAAAGGAATAAACGGGCATTTAGTATTAGTAAATTATTGCTAAGAACTGATGGATTACCAACATATCAAATAATAAACCTTGTGTCAATGAATATTTTATTTTATTTAGAGGATAAATTCATTTAGGTTAGGTACCTACTTACTATTCCTTTGCAAACTAACTTTATTATACTAAATTGGCTAACTTTAGCTTAATCCCGGAAATCGAAAATACCGGATTATCGGTATTGGTCTGGAGCCAATACCGAAAACACCGGTTTTGCTTAAATGATTCGGTATTGCGACCCCTAATTATTAACCCTTTTTGGTAATTAGATACATTAAATAAAATTTAAACATAAAATTTTACGTACATAGAAATGTATACACTGTTCACAAAATTGTATATTTACAAGTCCCACTAATCTAGTTAAAATGAAACTTAAATGTAACGCCTAAATAAAAGACAATAATAAATGAAAACGCGTGTGCAGTTCACGGTTTAGCACAGATTTAGAAAGTAACTGGATAAACCAACAAAATAGAAGAATTCATTGTAGATTCGAGTGGTGTCCTTGGAGGGGTTTTTTTTTTCCCGTTTCGTTGCTTTCTCAGTAATTTTGTGGACTCATGTAAACCAGGAAGTTGTAATAGGAAATAACATGTGCCTTGTGAGTGTACCCCCTGCAAGTTCTGTCCTTCCTTATCAGTAAGTCCTCGAGCTAAAGCGATGGTTTTTTGTTTATGGAGAAGGCTCACAGACCCCTTTTTTATTACACCATACTACAGTAGATTCTAGTATTTAGTGGGAGTTGAAATTGTTTCTTTTTTTTTTTTAACACTTGTACATGTACATTTGAAACATTCGCGCCATACAGATTTATTTCTATGGACGGATCGGGGGATGGGAAGGGGGGGGGCGTTTACAGATAAGACACCCAGGCCAGACATGTTTTCTCAACTTGACGCTATGATCTTATCATATGGAAATGCGAAAGGAGTGTAAAATTATGAGAGTCTGGGATAAAATAGGTGTGTTTGTGTTTCGTTACACGTCGTTAAAAGTACTTAGAAAAAATTACCAACTTGTAAAGTTTGTTAAATGATAATATTACTAAAAAAGATTTTTTTTTTTTTTTAAAATAGCTCGACTAGCAAAGTTGTTGTCTTTAGAAAGGAACACTACTACACTTTTGAAGGTTAAAAAAATTATAAGGCTTAATTAGGTACAGGGATAAAAAAAAAAAAAAAAAAAAAAAAAAAAAAAAAAGTTTTGCGTTGTATGCGACTGTGCCAATCAGCGAATCAAAGATTTAAGGGGAGCAACTGCTTCCCCTCCTCCCTAGCAACGCCATTGCTTTCAAGTTTCTGCAAAAATGACATTTCCATTTTATTTTATTTTATTTGGAGGGGCCGAGGGAGACCTTTCATAATACTAATTTGCAAAATCAGTGCTGTAGCTAGCAGCTGGCTATGTTGGCAGGTGCCAGGGGTGCAAGCCTCAGAATGGCGCTCTTGGTAGTCTTTTCCTGCATAATAGTAAGTAAGAAGAAGTCTTAGAGGTACAAAATTCAGATTTTGACAATGACCCTCACAAGGAAGGATTAAAGGGGGTAGAGGGGGAGATCACCCCTCCCGAGAAAAAAAAAAGTAAAATATCATATTTTACATCCATAAAATGGATCCCTACTAGCAATTTTGCTCGAGCTACCACCGGCCTTGCAGCCAGCCGATGACGGCCCGAGCAAAATTGCTAGTAGAGATGTGTGTGTGAAACTCCCTGCCACACACACAAAATTGCAATAATATGTCACTGGGCCCTCATGACACCTAGCTACTAGAGATGAGACGGGCTCAGTCCGAGCCCGAAAGCCCGAGCCGGGCTCGGGCTCTGTAATTCACAATTGCGTTCGGGCTCGGGCGGGCTCGGGCTCGTGAAAATTTCCATTTCATTGAACTAACTCATTGAAACAGATTTTTAAGTAGTGACTCGTGTGGAAAATAAAAGTACTTATTAAAAAAATAGCGGCACCTTCGCCTAGAAGGCGCGTGAAGCACTTGGGTATTTCAGAACGGCGGCTTATATTGTTTAGTCATGAGATCGAACATTATTTCATAAACATAGATATAAAGATGCAGTGGAAAGTGCATTACAAATTTGCAACTATATTTGTCTTTAATTTGCACAAACGGCAAAATTTATTGTATTCTATGAAAGAATTACTTCTTTGAATTTTATGGAATTTTATTGAATTTTATTTAGCTTTAGCAGAAATTTCGGGCTCGGGCTCCGACCCAAATAATATTGCTCGGGCGGGCTCGGATTAAAAGTCTTCGGGCTCGGGCTTCAAAAAATGAGCCCGAACTCATCTCTACTAGCTACCACTTTGCGAAAAAGAAAGAAAATTACACTATCAATCTGAAATGTCACGAATATTTTTAGACATCGTATTTTACCATCGACAAACAAAAAAATCCACTAACTGATATAAGTAAAAGCAGACTGATGGTCAATGCCATTCAGAAACCACAGACTGTTAGTCCTTCATCCACAGTGGCGTAGGCCTGACCAGTGGCATGGTGCATAGTGCACTGAACTGGAAGACGGAAGGTGCCTGGTTCGAAACCAGTCTCGTCTGCCGACCTAACCGTTTGGAGTTTTCCGTAGTTTCCTCCAAAACTTGGTGTAAATAAGAGTTAGGACCCCTTAGAAAGGCCCCCACAGAGGGCACCCCACCCATAGGCCTAGATCCCTGGTGCAGATAATTGGCCTTAATCCCGCAATAAAATACAATACATCCAGGTAGAAATCAAGTAAAGGGAATATTACAGTTAATAGATATTTAAAATGTTAAACTTTTTGTACATTTCATTCTTTGTAATAGTGTAATAAATCTAAATTTTGTATTTTAAAAACTAGAACACTCGAGCAGTGGTGGATTAATTCAATTTTGTCGGGGGGGGGGGGGGGGTGTTAGTTAAAAGATTGACATATTTATCCATTTTATGGTAGTAAAATAGGATCTTTTACATTAATTTTTTTTCACTCGGGGAAGTGGGGGCGGTCGCCTGCTCCGCCCCACCCCCTTTAAACAGCCCTTGCATTCGAGGGAAAAAATATTTTAGTTTGAAACAGCTTTTCAACGCTAATTTCTTGTACACGAAAATGTAATTCTTTCGAAATTTCTTTCGTTGACTTAAGGCACAAAGGGAGCCTTAAGTAGAGGGTGCAGGGGGACACGCCCCCCTGTCCTCCTGAGCCAGCATGGGCCTGCATAATAGACATCTTTACATAAAATTTTCTGACGAATATCGAACCCTGAACCTCTAGGCTATAAGTTAACGGCGAACCCACTTCGCCACACTTGTCTTCGAAAAAATTCTTAACTTGTTTGCGAAATAATTAGGGGCCACCCCTCCTTTGTTGCCCCAGGGCCTCCACACCTCTAAATCCGGCACTGTCTGGGATGGCTATTTCTACAAGCCGCTGAAGTTTAGCGTACTAGAAAATTTTCCTGGACCAACAAAAAATTTGTAATTTTCTTTCTTCTTTAAAACATAAAACACAAGGCACTGATACTCGGGGTAAAAAATGGCATTTCAATTTACTGCACTTTGATCAAATCATGTTCTCCATCCAAAAAAGTCTCCCAGTTGATCTATTGATGGACAACAATAACTGTTACAGAGGAAATTATTTTATTTTTATTATTCTTATTATTTCAGTATATATGAATTTTTAATCTATATTATCGAGATATATGGGGACCCAGGCTATTCCCCCCCCCCCTCCTCCCCTTGCCAGTGTGATAATCTGGGAACGTCGGAGAGAAATCATTAGAACAGCTTGCTTTTGCATTGATGTCTCTAGTCTGACTGAGAGTGTAAAAGAAAAAGTAGCTGCATTTAACTTCATATTAAGGCAAGGCCCATTGGCAGATCCAGAGGGGGCATGTGCACTCCCCAGATGAATCAAGTTTAGACCATAAAAGTTGACTTTTTTTTAGAAGTTAGAATACATATAAGGTTTGAATTTTTAAAATATCTATTTCTGTGCATAAAAGTGAGGATTTTTGTGCTTTCGAAAAAGAATTTTACATATCTGTAAATTGTATGCTTTTGTAACATCATTAATTTTCTTTGGTCTTTTTTTTAATTATTGCACCCATAATCATAATTACAATGTAGTCCACTTGCCAGGATCAGGATTGCCAATGATTCAGTGTCCAGTATTCCGTGAACTTCCTGTAGGTGATATCCTTTCAAATCTGACATGATATATAGTCGGTCTTCGCAATTAGCAAGCCCCCCCCCCCCCCCACCTTCATAAAAGTGTAATACACACGGTGTGTATTTCTATGATCTTCTCATGGGGAGGGATTGGGTGTTCTTTCAAGCATCCGTTCCAGTTCTATGCTTGTAGTCAGAAAAAAGAACAATTGCACCACGTGATCAATCGTCGGAAGTGATGACACGGAAAAGTAGCTTCCAAAACGCGCTATAAACTACTGATTTTTGTAGCGCACTACACAAGTTTGTATGCTACACTACAAACTATAAAAAAAAGTAGCGACTACTGTAGTTTCGCTACTTGTAGCATGCTACTCCCCAGCCCTGGGGGAGTGCCTTATTTGGATGAGATTTTAAAGAGTTCTAATGTGTATTGACGTTACATTTGATGAAACCGACAAAAACTCCAGACCGACAGTCGCGCGGCCGCACTTCAACACTTCCGGCGTCTACTATGTTCAGTGGCTTTATCCACTCAAATTGATCTGAAAAACGTGCGATTTGCGACGCTTTGTGAATAAAGCAATTGAAAGACATACTTTTATTAAAAAGGAGCATAATAATGATCTTTTGCTTTAGCAGTGTAGCACTAGGGTTATTGGTGCTCGGTGCAGTCCTCCAGTTTGCCACCCCATTCATTCTAAGTTTCAGCATTCTGCCCCCATTTTGGTCCTTTAGTTTTCCACCATATTACTTTTAAGTGTCCTGCCGGCCACCATCTTTTTTTTTTTTAATCTTGCCACCCGGGTGCCCCCCTCTCTTATTACGCCACAGTTTTAATTATACTATAAAATTAGAGTAACTGCAGAATTTAGTAAATGAGACTAATGACAAGATTTGGTATTCTAAATATTCATATTATATATTTTCCGTTTTAATTCTCAACATTTTAATGAATGAAGAAAAACTATTAAAAGCAAAAGATAACTAGTTCTGGGAAAGGATGTCTTAAGAAAGCAAACTGTGTCATAAGTTAACAGCTAGGTTATTCATAAAACAAACTGTCATCAATTTAAGTTTATTTTCAGTTTTTAGAAACTAAAAAAAAGAAAAAATCGAAATAATTCTGGAACGTTTTTTAATATATAATTTGTTTGAGTACTTCTGGCAAAAGGATGTTAATTATTTTAAGCTGTTAAAAACATTTGATAGTTAAAATATTAATGCTTTTTTCATTTTCAAACGATTAAAGCAAGGTTTAAGAAAGAAAATTTTTAAAGAGACCTTTTAAGTATGTTACAACAAATTAAAAATAAATCTTAAATGAAAAATAAATTATTTAAAATATGTTAAACTATATTCCATACCTTTGGACAATTCTGTTAAAAAAATATATTTATTTTATACCTGCTAAAAAACTTACATGTAGTAATTATTTTTATTTTAAAGAATAGTGCTTTTTAAAAATCTTATATTCACTTTTCATGAATGAGCAAACATTAAGTTAGAAGTGAAAGAGGAAGAACAAATATTTCAGTGATTTGATATGGTGTTGTACATTCCAACCATTGGATGTAATACAAAATTTGCATGACTATGACATTTATTATAGCAATCTTCCGTGTTCTGAATTCAATTTTCCCAATTTCTATAGTTATCAATTGATGTACGAGTTGAATAGTTTGATGCAATTCCAAATAATGTCTAATAGTAATAAAGGTATATATTCAGTAACTTTAAAAATCTTTACTTGGTAATCATTCAATAATTATTGCGAACAAAAGAATTTAAATACAGTGGAACCTGCCTAATGTGACCACCCTCAGGAACGACAAAACTGGTCACCTTACAAAGGTAGCACTTAAATAAATTTTGTATGCTTAAAATTCAAATAACACTTGCACAAACACTCTACAGTTTATTTATAACAAGATCTCAAAATCAATAAATATCCATGAACAAAAAGAAGAATGTAGGGAGTAAAATACTGAAACATTAAGATGCACATTGTATACAAATTGTGTGCGACTTCCTTATACTTACATTTCAATATGTATTCAATACTTCTTGGTCACAATGAATAATAAAAAATAATAAATATGAATAAAAAGATATAAATTTCCATTTTGCAGCTTGACATATTACTAAACTACACTTTGGTTTGTTTTCATATTTGCACAAATATAGTTCATGATACAATTTTCACTAGTGTACATCAAGAACACATTGTTTAGATAACACACTGTGCTGTAACAGCAAAGTTCTAAAAGGGCCGCTTGCCAAATAAATCGCCAGGTTGAAAAAATGAAAAGAAATGTTAGGCTTTATACATGTTTGGCAAAATTTAAATGTGACTGGCCACAGGGGTGATCCGAATATAGTTTTTCTAGCCTAGACAAAATTATTGTAATCCTGTGGGAAAGGAAGAAAATTAAATATATTCACAGACTACAGACACCAACAAAATGTATTACAAAGGCTAAAAACAAAGTAAATTAAGAAACAGTTAAATAGCATTATTGGCAGATGGGAGATTTAAAATGGCAAGAGTATTACATTTAGAATAGGTAAAGGGAAATCAGAAGTACTCATAAATGTGTGATTAACTTCATCAAAAGTAATTGTAAATATGTGATTAACTGCATCCCACACACCTCTTACCAGAAACCACGCTGAATCAATTTTAGCATCAACAGAAATATAAAAGAATCTAGACTAAAACAAGTTTACTTTTTAATTTATTCATCTATTTTTTGTTGTTTGTTTTATTTATTCATCTATTGAGAACAAGTGTTATAGAAGAGAGAATCAGTGTTGAGATCAGATCATGTGTTAAACAACTGAAAAGGGGTATAGCATTCTATATTATCTGAATGTGTTTTATATTTAAGCGGCAGTTTATAGTGGAAAGAGTGGTCACATTTGACAGGTTAAAAAACTTAAATTTGGCAGATTATCTGATCACTATACAGTTTTCACAGGTGGTCACTCTTTACAGTATATTTTCCTCATACATTTTTTATGAGTTACAATCATAAAGCTCGGGAGGAGAAACATCGACTTGTTATCCAACTTGAACCAACTACGCAGTATGAGAATTGCCGACGAAACTGCGGCTACCATTGATTGCGCCATCTATTGACGGTAGCGAAAAACAACATCGCGCGTGCGCGCTTTCCAATTAAATGCTTCTCTAATTGGGATTTATTCATTTATGCTGAAATTTCATGAAGTATACACTAACATTTGAATAAATAAATATGATAATTAATATGCATATATAATAATTTTGTTTCTATATTACTTAGTTACAACGATGTAACATCAGTTTGATAATTTAATAAATTAATTAATAATTTAAATAAATTCTCTTTAAAACTGCATGCGAACGATATAGTAGAACAGTTTTTGACAAATATTTTTGGTAGCGATTCGCTAAAAATTAAAAAATATTCCCTGCCTTCTTTCAGGCTATAAATTCCTCTTATATACCCGCTCTTCCACATTATATTTTATTTATTATTATTATTATTATTTTTTTTTGTCTTTAGTCTTAAAGTTGGTTAGTTAAACCAAAAAACCAAAACAAATATGGAAAGAGAAAAACATTTAACACCGTTTTTCAGCACCACCAGAGCCTGATTATAACCAACAAGGGCCCCAGGAATCGATGAATTTGGGGGGGGGGGGGCATCTATGAAATTTGTTTTATTTTTCATAAAATTTTGATATAAAGAAGGATGTTTCAGAACAAGATTTGAAATTGGGGGGCCCTGGGCAAAGTCCCGATTTGCCCGTGCGATAATAAGTACCTGAGTACCACAAAAAATTACATAAAAATCAATGTCTTATCAGTATCATTTTTCAGTACTACAAAAATTTCATACAAAAGCATAAAGGAAAAAAAAAATATTAATTCAATAAATACATGCATATTCAGTGATTGACTCTTTTGCATCAGTTTTGCAAGCTTTCACATATCAGAAAAAATCTAATATTTCTTTAATTTTGAAAAATTTTGTATTTTAAAAAAAACAGACTTAGAATTGAAAATATTTGTTTTTGTATAAGTTTTGCAGACTTATGCCAAAAATATCTATTCATTTGTGTATCTCTTATATATTATAAAATCCTCCCCCCCATCCTCTCCCCAATCCTCTCCCCCCTTAAATTAATAAACAGAAAAATATTATTCATAAAACTGTTATTATTTTTTTAAAAATGGACAATTTCAAAGTATTATACTGCTGTTTCATTTTGATTATTGGGCCAAATGCCAATTTTAAAGTGTTCATATTAGCATTATACTACTACTAACATGTACAAAAGGTTTTCTATTTACATAGTGTTACTTTTTATGTTATACTTTTTATGTTATTTATAAGGGGCCATATGAAAGAAATATTATGGTGATGCTGTTTGGAGCTTTAAATAACGTTGGATTTTTCTTCCTGAGCGATACATTTCTTTTTCTGGCTTCTGGATATCCACTGTCACATCCAGGTGCAAAGCAGTGACTCCCTCGACCCATATTCTATCAAAATAATTTATTTTATTTAAAAAATATAGCTTCACAATCAAAAATATAGTTCACAATCAAAACAACGCTAAATCCCTATTGAAGCGGTGCGCTGCGCCTCCTGCCGGTGAAAATGGATCCTGGTCCGTTTTCCCGCCTGATCGCCCATTCCCGATGACTCTCCTTAGAGCTTCATGGTTACAATGAAATTTCATAAAAGTGTTCACTTTAGACAGGTGGTCTCTTTACCAAGGTGGTCACTTTAGCAGGTTCCACTGTATGATTTATATTATTAAATTTTATACATCCTGCACTGCAGAAATTTTATTATTTTTATTACATGCTAAACACATCTATCCTAATCCACTTACACTGACAGTCCTTTTCTGTTTAAAAATTTGTACCATTATAAGTGAAATATCATATATGAATGTGATCCAGTAATTGTGGTCCAGTAGTGAGAGTGTGATAAAATTGAGGAACAAAAATTAACAGTCCCTCTGCCTTCCCCTACTGCCTAACAAATCATGTCTGGCTAAAAATTTCTGAAACCGTCTTCAATAAATGTATTATTCTTATAAATAATAAACATCTACATCATGTAATTTTGAGAAAAAAAAATTAAGCAGAAAATTCAAAATTACTTAGATTAAAACTTTTTATTTTTTATTTTTAATCAAAAACTTCTAGTTATGTACAGATTTAATTCACATATTTATGTCATGTTTAGAGCAAAATATTATCAACAAATCATTTTTCCTATTTCGCTTACACTTACTTCTACAGGATATTTTCTCCAAAAGAAGGGGGGGGGACTAAAGACAAACTGGAAAAAATCTAACTATGCATTGTAAGTCAGAACGCATATTACAACTCTACATGTTAAATTTTCGGGGATCAGATAGTTTCAAACCAGTTTCTGGATATGTTATCTACCTGTACATTCTCGTGGTACCCCAAAGTGCCCTTTTTGAAATTTTCCCCAGGCGGCCCTTTTCTCTAGAGTCAACACAGTAAAATCTTCAATTTTATGCTCCCAAATCTTAGTTTTCCTCGCGAAAGCTAAATTTTTTGTGCTCCCAAGGTGCTCCCAAATGGAACTTTTCTGCTCCCAAATAGAATTTTTCTGCTCCCAAATGGAATTTTTCTGCTCCCGAGGTGCTCCCAAATGAAATTTTTTCTGCTCCCGTGGTGCTCCCAAATCGAATGTTGGAATTAACATCCCTGAACACGTCACTTTTCATCTTTAAAAAAAAAAAACTTTTTGAGATTTTGTCAATTTCTAGATTTAATCCTTATTGAAGAGCATTTTACCTTAAAAAAAATTTAAATCTGTTGCAAAAAACTTTATTTTCAGTGGGAAAAACACTTTTAGTTATTCATCAAGATTGTTACCAGGCAATCAGTAAATCAGGGTGGCCACGCGTCCTTGAAAACCTGGAATGTCCTTGAATTTACAAAAAAAAAGTTCAAGGCCTGGAATGTGCTTAAATTTTGAATGGATGTCTGGAATGTCCTTAAATTTTGAAAGGAAGTCTGGAATATCCTTAAATTTTACTATCCAATTGCTGAATTTTTGTTGTTTTATCGGTTATTCCCAGCCCCTACGATAATAAAACCACGTACCATGGAGCTGTTATGTACAAACGCACTGCAATCACAGTTGTGTGTGCATATATCTTTCCTTGCTGTAATATGCATTTTTATTGATCTAACTCATTTGTAGTTATTAAAAATATTGATTATTATGTGAAATTTCATAATTATGAGCCGTAAGTGCCATTTTAACGATCTTTGGTTACAAGATCCAAATTTTGCCACGTGGATCGGAAAAGTTATCGGTGATAGTCACGTGGCAAGATGTTTGATATGCTCAACAAACATCAACATTTCATCAATGGGAAAGTCTGCCTTAAGGAGCCATATGCAAGGTAAGAAGCACATGTCACTTACCGAAAATAAAAGGAACACCTTAACCCTGGATGGACTGCTATCCAAAGTACCGTCATCACAATCTTCATCATCCACGAGTAAACCATCATTTAATGATTCCGCATTGGTATTACAAGAACAGCCCTCGTCGGTAGCATGTTTTCAGAAAGCAGAATCAATGACGGCTGAAGTATTTTGGGCATTGAAAGTGATGCAAAGCCACTTGTCCTACAGATTGTGCGATGGAATCGATGGCTTATTTTGATCCATGTTTCTGCACAGCCAAATCTTAGCTTTTGGAATGAAGGCAAAGTGATGTCACACTATTTAACGAGTGTTTTTAGGGCACGCAAATGCTGAAGTGTTGCTTGAAAGCATTAAGCAGTCTTTGAAAGATTTGCCGTTAAAAAATGTCTTTCAGCTATCAATGGATGATGGAGTTATGAAATAGTATTAAGTGTTTTTGGGGAATTTTCAATATATGTGTGTTCATGAAACCATGAGATTAAATTAGGTTATAAGAAAATAGAAATAATGACAAAAAAATCTCAAAAATATGTATGCTCATTGTGTCCTTAAATGTCCTTGAATTTTTTCTCTAAGAAAGAGTGGCCACCCTGGTAAATGGAGTTTCAAGCATTTTTCATGCAAAATAGGAGTTATTAATGCTATTCTATTAAAAAATTGTCTAACTTTTGGCCAAGCTAAAAAGCAAACTGCATGGGTGACAGGGTTGGCAAGTTTTTGATGCATGACAGTTTTTGACGGTTTTAACCATGGTTTAAACTGTCACGTCAAAAACCCTATGTCGAAAACCTTAAGTATTGCACTTTAAAATATATGCAAATTACATATATTAATTTATTTTAATACAGTTACAAATATTGATTGATTGTTATTGATTATTAGTATTAATCTACAACAAATATTGACTCTAGTAAAAATGCTAATTGATTTCTTCAAAATTGCTCACACTGTGAAATATTATAATATTAACTTTTAAGAAATATTGTAAACATCTTTTATATATTTTTTTAATCAAGCATGTTGTCCAGAAACAGAAAAGAGTGGAAAAGTAATTTTATTACATATCTAATATGTTCAAAACATTATTCTTGCTGTTATAACATTAAAATTCTAAATTATCTATCTGCATCAAAAATTAGGACTGTCCTTAAAATCTTCCATGGCTTGTAAGTTTCCCACAGGTAAAATACCAATACCATTTTGTGATAAATTTCAATGCTGCATTACATTTAATACATTGGTTACATTCAATAAATTGGTAATCTATTTTAAATGGGAAACTTTAGTATACTGATAATTAAAGGTGTTGATCTTTATTTCATTGTATTTAAATGACTGAAATTATGTTATTTGTTTTTGCTTAAAACCCTTTCAATTTAGGTATTTAGATTAAATTAAAATAAGTTTAATATTTGCTTCTACAGGAAATGTTAAGCCATACTTCAATTTGAAAATTTTAAAAGACTGTTGAACATTATTTATATATTAACTCTCCCTCCAAATTATATGTATATATACTACTGAATTTTAACATTTTTATCCTATAAATTGTATTTATTTATTTATACAAAGAAATGCACACTACAGACAATTATTAATGAGCCCAATAATTGTCATTTGTTGAGAAACTCGTTTTTTAATATAATAATTATTTTTCAATATAATTAATTTTAATTATGTATTTAGTTTAATGCAGAATGAAAATATACTGCACAATTAATTTACATGTTGTTCTCTTTCTTTTATGGATTAGTTTTTGACTGTTTAAACCAGTTTTCGACAGTTAAACCAGGTTTTGATATAAAAAACCCAACCCTGATGGGTGACTGTTGTTAATGACTTGAAAAATTGACTTGGTAAATGGCATTTATGAAATCCTGCCTAGTAGCATTTCTAGCAGATGACAGGCAAGGTAGTGTGCCATGGGTTCTACATTGAAAAGGGTGCAGATGACTCACATTATTGACAAAATTAAAGAATCCTTTCATCAGACTTTTTCATCAAAACTTTATTTCTATATTTGACAGGTTTTTATACTGTTTATAAAAAATTCCTTGTACATAATAATAATAATAATGTGTGTGTGCACCACATAATGAACCTTCATGGCAGAACCAATATAAATGGTCATTATAGTGAAATTTCAAGAATCAGTTACAATGTAATTGGAACATAGTAAAGGATTATTTATTCATATAGAGGGTTTACTGAATAGAAGGTCATTGTAATGAAAGTTGTATTAGGTGCTTGTCATACAGATGACAAAATTCATTTCAGAATTTAAATAAATGTTATTCATTGTTAAAATTTTAAAATGAAACTTTAATGATGAATCTTGTGCAAAATAATTTTGTTTTCCCACTATAATCTGGAAAGTACATAAGTATCAAGAGTTTACATGTTACTGTTTGAACAAGTTTTATTTTGGGTTATATTTATTCTTTTGAATTCATAGAAACCAGTAGATAAAAATTGTCAAACCTTACCACCTTATCTGCTAAACTTTTAAAATTTTGACAGAATTAAACTTGTAATATTCTCAAAGAAATTGTTCAGATCGTTAAGTTTTTTGTTCATAAAGTTCAGTTATATTGAGGAAACAAGTTTTTAATTGTTTGAGTTTGATTTGGTGTGTATGTATTTGAATATTTTTGTTGAATACTTCTAGTCTAGTTTGTTTGACTTTTGCATTTTTCAAAACATAAGCACTTTTATAATTTTTAAATAAACTGATGATAAAATGAAGAAAAGTAGAGGTGGAAGTTCTTTTTCTTTAAAATGTAATCATATTGCACATTACCATTCATAAATGCTGAAATTATAATTAGGGGTTTTTTCACTCTTCTCTTCATTAGTCTCTTCCACTTTTCATCTTCCGAATATGAATGTGCTCTTTTCTTAAAAAATAGAGTATTTTTATTTGTTGATTTTTAATTGTTTTGTGTAAAACAAAATTCTTTTTGGTGTTGAATAGTAGTTACTTTATGCCACCTTTTTTTCAGCACAAAATAGTCACTCTTTTGTTCATTTAGTTGCTTTTTCTTTGTATAAAACATGTTACAAACTCTGTTGAGGAAAAAACATTGTAAAAATTATGTTTGTAGTCATTGGTGTAATTGGGTGGGAGCTAAGGTAGGGTAAGCTGACATCTGACTCTTATAGATTTGGCCCAAAATAGAAAAAATAATTTTCTATCATTTAAATGAAGAGTAAGTTGTTATAAACATTTATATACTTATTGTATTATGCTTAAAATGAATGTCTCTAAACTGCTAAAGACTGTAATGTATTGGAATGCTTTTGAATGGTACTGTAAAAGAAATAAATGCTTTGTACACTATTTTTGATTGAAAGCATTATTTTGTAATCCTAAACAACATATATCATTTGCTGTGTTTGAAATAGACAAATATCTTTAAAATATGCTTAAAACAATGATTGCTTTTAGGATGTAGTGTATTTGAGTTCTTTTGTGTGCTTCTTTGGAAGAACAGTATGCAACATACACAATTTTCAATAGGGTACATGGTATCAGCACATAGCAATCACCTATGTATACTTCCCAGCAATCAATACATATTCATGCCTATTAGAGCATAGACAGACAGATAGACAAATCAAAATCATTAACACTTTTCAACTTAGTTGGAAAATGTCAAACAGATTATCACTTGCTTATGATATTGTAATATTATAATTAAATGAGACAATATTTTCTTTTCTTTTCAGATTTATTGTTGGTGCATTACATCTGCTATCAAAAGATTCCAGTAGTATAGTTTTTCATATTATTTCTCTGTGATTTATTTTGAGATTTCTGGGAATATCAGTTGTAAATTGTAATATTTGAATTATTGCTCCAGTCATGTCTCATTTTATTTGTACATTATTGTTAAATACCTGTGATTGCTTTATTGTGGTGCATTGTGTATTCTGGTTAATACATATATAGTATTACAGCATTGGTTAGTTTCTACAATATTTATTGTAATGCTTGATATATACTGTCAGGTATGAGATTTGTATTATTGATTTTGTAAATGCTTAAAGCTAAGACATAAGTTAGTATTGGGGAATAAGCATTTTACTCTTGTATTTTTTTTTATCTGAGTCTTGATTGTCTAAAAATGTTTAAATTATAAATGTGATGTTTCTGAAATAAACTTTATAATATTGTATTGTAAAATCATAAGGGAGGATACCATTGAATGTTGCAGACACCCATGAGCTTTAGATTTAAGGTAAGCTCATATACAACACTGCCTCATAATATATTTGAACTCGAGCTGGCTTGGGTTTAATCTTCAATTCTCTTTTTTTTTTTTGCATCAATATATTTAATTTTGTTTTTATAATATTAAAATGAATGTATTTAACGTACAAAGTATTTTACTGGTAAACTGTTTAATTTTTTTTATTTGCAAACCATGACTAATATAGATTGTAAACATTTTTTTTTTTTTTGAATTTAGAAAACATTGCTCTCTTTTAGATATGTATAAGTTCAAAAGGATTTCAATTTAATTTATTCAGTAAAGCTTGGATATAAAATAAACATTCCAAGATAAGCTAGAAACTTAAAACTCAAACAAAGCTTTACCAGTCATATAAAGCACAAGATTATTATAATTTAGTGTTACTACTGTAACCTAATTTTAAAAAATATTATTTTTAAGTTCATTGTGATTCTTGATTCACATAAATTCATAAACAAATTTTTTTTTTTTGTATTTTTGTGTTAGGTCATTCTAAAATGTTTGTAGTATATTTATGTGTCATATAGTCAACCTGTTAAGAAAATTTATTAGGCATATACAGAGTAACTGTAAAGTAGTGCTGAAAAAATACTAGTTTTTCAATAATCTAATTCATTAAAATGGTAGGATAATAGAAATCGAAATGAAGAAGAGTTTTTAGGACTATTTTTAGTTGAAAAATTAAAATTAACTATATTAACAAAATTAAAATTAACTGCTATTAATTTAAAATGTTAATTTAAAAAACTATTTCCTTTTGAGAAGAGGTTTTTTTTCCAATTCTAAATCCATAATCTGTAGCTTTAACAGTAAGATTTATGAATTAGAAAACTTAGTTTTTATTACTGTTAGTTTTTTTAAACAATGTTTATTCTAAAAGAAAGAAAGGAAAAAATCTTATCAGTTTTTGTTACTGTACTTTAAAATTTTTTTTTTCAGACTGACATGTCTAACACTTTTTTTTTTAGATTGCTTTGCAGCTTCATGTTTTTAGATTTTTTTAATGTTCTCTAGTTTTGTAGGGTAATTAAGAAGCTTTATAGTTATAAATCTGTGCTTGTTGCTTATATATGTTACAAATGCCGGAAATGTCACCTTGAAAATTATTGAACAGGAGCATCTGAAATTACTTGAATCAGTGAGCAGGCTCTAAAAAATCCTTTAGATCTATTTAATATACACACACACAAAACGTATATATACTC
Organism: Cheiracanthium punctorium; assembly: GCA_038373885.1. Classification (NCBI taxonomy): domain Eukaryota; kingdom Metazoa; phylum Arthropoda; class Arachnida; order Araneae; family Cheiracanthiidae; genus Cheiracanthium; species Cheiracanthium punctorium. The sequence goes on along the minus strand of JAWZYV010014218.1, from coordinate 642,748 downwards.
CTATAATTTTATCACCCCCCCTTTTTTGGGGTGGGGGGAAGACTGGGTGGTTGTCCTTAATTTCCATTTTAAACCAAGTCTTTACTTTCAAATTTTGAAAGAAAATGTCTTGAGCTTAGTTTTTTTGTGTCTAAAAATTAATTTTTTTTTTTGTTTTATTAAGAACAATTTCTTGAGCCTAGAATCTTTCAAACAGCCCCTTTTTAAAAAATAATCTGTATCTAAATAATCAAATTAAGATTCAAGTTTATAAAAAATCTGGTAAGTAAAGTCAAAGTCACAGCATTTGGTTCATTATATATACAGGCAATGCAGTGTTTTTCTTTGTGTAATACATTCTTATGTTGTTTCTTTCTCCCCCCCCCCCCTCCTCTATCAGGTTAAAGCTATTCTAATGAAATGAACAGTGTAAAACATATTTCATAGTCTTTAGTGCACTTTTATAAAATAGTAGAATAGGCTAATGTATTTTTTCCTTATTTCATAGCCTGTTTGATTTTCTTCAGAGAATGCTTTATTTAGTAGATTTTGCCTATGTTTTTACATCTTGAGATTTTTGTGCCAAACCAACAGTAATGTCATTGTTGTTTTTAATTATGATAAAATTGTACTTTTATTTTAATTCTTGTATGTGATTACAAAAATTAAAGTAGAAGTACAATTTTATCATACAAGTTTGTCTTTTGTTACGATTTCTTTTCAATTTTTGCATGTAAATAAGAAGATTAATTAATCAGATAATTGAGACAACTGTCATTCTAATTAAGCCCTGTGGCTTAATGGTAGCGCATTGCACTGCTATGCCACAGGTCCGGGGTTCAATTCTTGGGCTGGGCAAGGTTGACTCAGCCTTTCATCTCTTTAGAGGGTCGATAAAATGAGGACCAAGCTTTGCTGGGGAGTTAAACACTGAGGGCTTTGCAGCAGGCTGACCACCTGACCGAGGCATATGCTTTCGCATCCCAGAGCCTATAATCGCAAAGGCGTGGTTGGGCAGCACAAGCCTTGGCCCCACATAGGGGCTGCTGTGCCAATGTTTAACTTTATAGGGCTAATTAGGTACTGCTTGTTTTATTACTTCTTAAAAAAATAATATTCTTGTGATAGTTATTTGTTGTCTTTATGTATGGTAATGAAAAGTAAGCAAATATGTTCCCGTAATTTAGCTGTAAATAGGTAAATTTTGAAGGTATACATATGAACATCATATATTCATGAATTGTTGATGATAACATTTGTTATGGTATTTAATGCGTTTGATTTCAATTTTTGACTTGTTACTAGTTTTACTGCTGAATTTGAAGGAGCTTAAGAAACATTTTTAATAATGTTCTATTGTTAATAAATTGTAATGTTAGTAATTTATGCCTTTTTATTTTATTTGTAAATTATCATGTTAGAAAAAAATGTGATTTATTTATTACGTGAGTTTTTTTAAGCTTGTCTTGTGAAAGTATTACTTCGAAAGAAAAAATTTTGATTCTTTAACTTACAAGAATATTGATTGAGTAGTTGAGATATTACATATATACATGTGCATGCAAAAGGAATAAAATAAATCTGTTTTGAATTCAAAATTTGCATCATTAATCTTTTTTTTTTTTTTTTTTTTTTTTTAATGTAATTCAAATACTTTGATTTTATGCTATTCCTGTAAGTAACTTTTTCTGTGCAGCAAATATGAAACTGTTATTACAGTCAGAGGAAATTTTGGATGCAGATTTTTGAATAAAAAAGTGTTGAATAAGTGTAACTCCCCCCCCCCTTTTCTCTTGTGTGGTGGATTCTCTGTTGCAAACGAAAGACCTTAGTTAAGCCAGTTGCAATTCCTGTGGTCTTACTCTTATGTCAATCAACCAAATATATGTACAGATCTACTCAAATCATCTTGTGGCAGCTAGCATATACTCGCATTTACAATATGATGCAATGCTGAACAGCTCAGTTTTCTCTAAATTTACAGAAATATTTGCTGCCTATTACTTTAATTTTAAAAAAAGTGGATAAGTTGGTCTCCAAAATATTTTGGGATCTGTACTGACTGGTAATGTAAATGCATAATTGGATAATTGATGCTCTCAAGATGTGTGTAAATGTTGATTGTCAATAATTTTAGCTTATTTTTATATACTTTTGCCATGAATAAAACTTGGAATTCTTCTTATAGTACATTATGTTGTGCTGGTTGAGTTTTGCTAAAGAAGGTGCATTTTGATTGCATCCTAACATCTTTCATTAACAATCATATTCTTTTCACAGAATAATATTAATTGTTTTTAGTTATTTTTTCTTAGAAACTTTTAAAAGTGAGCTATTTTAAAATATCCTGAAACAACATCCAGAATTGTAATTGAATGTTATGCCAAGAAAATAAAGCAGTGTTCCTTAGCACGCTGATTTAAAATTGTTAACTCTAAAATAAACTTTTCTATATGTTATAGATTTTTAAAAAAATTTCTATTTTATTTGTAGCTAAATTTCTATGTTTGCTTCTTCTGACTATTTCCCATGTTTCTCAAATTTAAAAGAATGTTCTACATTTTATAATTGTTTTTTTAATTTAAAATTGTAAAAATCTTGAATTTTTTTATGAACAGAGAAATTAAATTTTTTCTTTAATTTATCAGTGTAACTTAACAGATTAATACAATGTGACTTTTCTAGTGTAAAGCATTCTAGTATTTTCATTTTGTCTGTGAACGTTAAAAAAATACAATCTGATTATTATAAATTGTAGAAATACTATATTACAAAGAGCTTTGCTACCTTAATCATGAGCTGTTTTATTATTCTGTAAAAATAAACTTTTCTGGTAAAAGTTTATTGTGTGCATTGTTTTTTTCACACTTTTCTTCAAACATTTTAAATGACAAATAAATTTTTTTTCCTTTGATCTGCTTTTCTATAAATATTCTATTTTTTGTACTCCAAATTATATTCATTTTTTTTTCAATAGTTTCATATTAATGTGGCTGTTTATGTATATATATAAATTTAGGATTAATCATTAATTTTATTAAATAATTCACTAATGCATAATGTTTTATTTTTTGGTACTACTTTTTTTTACATGTAATATTTAAAAATAAAGAGTTTAAATCACTTAGCCTTGAAACTACAGAATTTTAAAGAAGCCTTCTAGGTTTTGATAAGTTCTTGTCTCCTATTTTTTTAATGAGAATTTCTTAATTTTCTGATATTTTGAAGCTCTAATGATACACATATTCATTAAAAAAAAAAAATAATTCTGAAAAATGATTGCAGTCATGATGTACTGAATTTAGTAATAAAGATATATGTAGTTTTCTTTTATTGTTCATTTGTGAATCTCAATATTAATAACAAGTCTTTTAACGGGAGCTTTTGTTGCTTGGTTTATGACCTTTTTATAAAACATTTTTAATAACTAATAAGAGCCTGTGCGGGTCTAAAGAAATATTTTTTTTTTATTTCCAATGGCCAGAAAATTACAGAGAACTATAAAGTTGCAACACTATAACAATAGAACTCTGAACAAAAGACTGAAGTCATTGCCTTAGGAGTGATCTTGCTTCGCAATATATCGACTCCTCTATAGAACAATGAAGAACTCCATAACTAGCCAGATGGTCCCTGTCCATTACTTCTCCAGAATCACAAGTGGGCAAGTACGATCGGTAAGGATACTTATGCCCTTCATTGAGCGACAAGGCAGTCGTCCTGTAGATAGGCAAAAAGTTGCTACTGCCTTGCGTCTTTTAGAGCTGTGCGAGAAAAGGCTCTGCTTATATCAGCATGAGAGAGGAAGCTACTATGAGGATGAAGGTTTTGCTTCTGTATGAAAGGTTAGTGCAGACAGAGGATCTCTACTGGAGGGACTATGTGGCCAAGCCAAGGAATTAAAAAACCCTGTATGGATTTATTCAAAAAGTGCTTGACATTAGGAAAGATCTTGAAACTCCAAGAGATATACAATCTCTTATGACATCCAGAAATCCTTTGGAGGTTACTAATGTAGATGTAAGGTTAGATCTAGTGGAAACTGTACATAGAGAGATGTCCCACCAAGTGTTTTGAAATGTCTTGCTTTAGACTAGTGCGGCCAGATATTCACCTTCTTACTGGCTGCACATTTATACTAATGTCACCTTAATGCAAGGGCTGGAGTGACCTTTTTTCATTTTTGCTCCTGTGGGCTAACTAGTGGTACCTCTTTTGATGGTGAAATTGTGGCAATATGTATAGTCTAAAGAAATATTGATGTTTTAAATATTTCATATCAAAATACTACCCTTCATTTTTAAAAATTTTTAACATTGACTGTTATCAAAAGCAAAACATTCATCAGGGTCACTCCAAAACTCCAGGATTAAAAAAAAAAAAAACTATTTGAATCACCTTTTTGAATGTTTTGTATATATTTTGCTAAAATAGTTTAATTTATGATAAAATCATAACACCTTCAAGACAATAATAAGCATTATCATTTGGTGAAGGCTCATTTATATTGTTTTAGACAAATTTTGCATATCATTCATCTAACTCAATACCCATCCTGACCCTGCGCACCAATCTGCAAAAAAAATTTCGGGGATTTGAGTGTGGGCCAATTTTAGCCCTAATTCATTATTAAAATCACAACTTAATGTATATGTATCTTTTAAAAATACATTAAATATATGCAAGAATTTACTGCATGGAAAAGGATTTATTTTATCTTAGGAACAAGCAATTATTTTTAAAAATGCAGTGCTGTATCAATGAACAGGAATTTTCTTTCCCAGATGTTCTCAAATATGCTGGAACTAGTAGAGAAAAGAAAAATAACTTAAGTTAAAGCACAATAATACTATTGAAAAAGTCTTTTTAATATTCTTTCTCACTTTCGAACAGTGCTCTCTGGACATGCTTTGTATAAAAAAAATCTTTCTTAAAATAGTGGGATTTCTTTAAAAAGCTGCTAGTTATGCCATTTTTTGTAACAATATTTGACCATTAAATTAGAAATCATCATAATTGTATGAAATAGCAACAAAATTTGAATTTTTATTTAATGTACTAAGGGCCAAGGCCCCCCAGACTCGCTACGCTCGCTTTTCGTATGAGGCATTCGGCCACTAATAAGGCTTATTCATAAAAAAGACATAATTTCAACAGACAAAACCCGAAGATTGGATAAAATAGAATGTTACTGAGAATGTTACTTCATATTCAATTTTTATTATAGACCGAAATCGAATTTCATGCTCAACAGGATATGTGCAGAAACTTTTTGCATTCGAACAATTTTGGTTTGTCGGAATACCGCCTCTTTTATCAATGTTTCAGGCTAAGGAAAAAAAAAATTATTAAACTGTGTAATCTGGCAAAACTATTTTGTGAATGAACTTTTAAAAGAATTGGAATTTTCCCTTCAAAGTCTGATAAATGTGACCTTCAGTATGACGTCATTGTCACTTGCGGCTCTTAATTCTGTCACGAAAATGATAAACAATTCTGACTCTCGGAAATAAAATAGAGCTGAAAATAGAAAAAAAAATTGCTTAAAAATTAGGGAATGAGTGGATTTTCAGATTTTTAAAGTAGCGCTGATTGTTTTCTATATTTTTATACATAATTATGAAAATTTTCAAGCAGATCGTACAGACTGGTGTAGATGTTATTGCGCTTTTTGTACTTAACTTTTTAATCTTTTTGGTATAATGGCAGTAAAAGTTTCATCTTGGAATGATTGTCCGGAATTTTTAGAGAGAGTGAGCCAGGGATCAGTGTGACTATATAGTAGAATAGTATACAGTGCAAATATTAATTCATAGAGTTGCGACTTTTTGGGGGATCTGCTCTTCGGGGATTAAATTTAGTCAAAAGTTGGTATTCTATGCATCAAATAATTAAAATTTCGTTGCATTTGAGTTTCCCAATTGTTCAAAGTAACGTTTGACGGTTTTTCGCCAAATACTGGCGATATCGCTTAAATGACTTCAGTTTAGAAGACGCAATTCTGGCACCAAATTTGGCGATATTTCATTAAAAAGTCTCCAAGCATGGTGACATTTGGCGTGATTTTATTAATGACGCCTGTAACGATAGCTTTCCTGCATTAGTATTACGCAATCAAGACTGTGCGATTGTTTGGGGGGTTTTCAAGGGATGGTATCTCGTGAAATTGCTAGATATTTCAGAGACTATACAAAGGGCAGATCATCTCCCTCCAGTTTGGTTATGAGCTTGCTTTCTGAGAATACATATTTGTGAGAGCATAAGACTCTATTGCATGCGCTTACAGAGCATTTTTTTAAGGGAGGGAGGAGCTAAACCTAAAGGCCATCATTGGCCTTGAGCCATGTAGATCTCTGAGTGGAAATGAACTCCAATTATAATCTGTGTGGCTAGATTTCCCCCGAACCTTGAACCATTAGGCTTCACTTGCCCTATAGTAAAGTTGATTTTATAACTAGCTTCTACCCGTGACTTCGTTCCCATTGGCTTTAGAATTGGGTCCAGAGAGAAATGGAGCATTGTTGAATAAAGAAGGGGAAAAAAAAAAAAAAAGAATAGTTTGATGACACTTGAACTATAGATAAAAATGTATTTAAATATTACAGGAAAGCACCGTTTATACCCTTCTCAAGGGATCGATCTGAAACGGCGTATAAATGAAAAGACTTAAAATGAAACATTAATACAACTTTGGTTATTACAGGTTTAATACCACTAATTCAAATCTATGTAAATATACCCAGCAAACACACACAGGTTCTCTGAACGTCTATTAACTTTCAAAAGACGTTTTCTGAACGTTAATAGACGTTCAGAGAACCTGTGTGTGTTTGCTGGGTAATAATTATTAATTCTTTAAAGTTCCAGTAAATTACCCCATATTAGTTTTAACACTAGAAATAATAGCTAGATCTGGGGTTCCCAACCTTTTCACTACTTAGACTCACTTGAAAGATTTTTTTTTAATAGACCCCCCTAATTTTTTTAATACTTCAGGGATGTGCCAGCTGCTCCAATTGCTCCAAATTGTGCCAAATCAATCCTGATGTGCCAATCTGCTACAAAAAGATCGTTTTTGGACATTTTTGCTCCAAATTCAGCAAAACTGCTACATTTTTAATTTTTCCATATATGTTTAAACGTTTGTAAATCTCCCGAATTTTTACAAAAGTCATCACACATTCTAAGCATTCTAATTTCAACCTTTCTCTATTAATCTTAAAAATGAATATTTTTTCTTTGGCATCCCTTTGTTTAAACCTCCAATGCCTTAAGAGTAAAAATTGACCTCTGTTTTAAATTTAATTTTTTATTAGCTGCTGATGGTAGTTAACACATTTGTGCCCAGATATTTTTGAGACTTTCTTTGATTTTTGCTAATACCAGCAATAATAGATAAATTTCTGATGTCAACTTCTTGAGCAAGGGATGATTTCTTTTAAAATCATTATGTATAAAAATCGAAATGTCAACATCCTACCTGGTCATGTTAAAATATTATGTGGTGTTGATGTTCTATACTCGTGAATAAAGGCTAGGAAAAATAAATAACGCTTTCGACTGATAGCGAAAATGCCGTCCCAAAAAAGGGACGCTAGGCATAAATGGGTTAATATAGTTTAGTAAATATTGTATTTTTGATTTTAAATAGATATTTTGTATAGCAATGTATAAAATAACTGATTTTTTTATTTATTTCATAAGCTTCTGACTCCCCCCCCCTTCCCCCCAAAAAAACTGGTTTTTGTTATAAGCTAAGAGTTTTTAAGAACCTCCTTAATTTTCATTTTTCTGATTGGCATTCTTTAATGACTTTTCTCTTTCTCTCCAAAAATTAATTTTGTATTTCAAAATTGACATTCTTATGCTCCAAAAAGTGACTTTTTCTTGCTCCAAATTGCTCCACTAATCTGTTTTTCTTGCTCCAAATTGCTCCAAAATTGTCTTTTTTCTTGCTCCACAAATTGCTCCAAAATTTCATTTCAGTTGGCACATCCCTGATACTTAAAAAACCATTATACATGAAGTTGAAGGATAATTCAATAATAAAAAAGAAACTGCATTTTATTAAACCACTTTCAATTTTTAGAATTACTAGCGGCTACCCGCGACTTCGTCCGCGTCGGCTTTAGAATTAGGTCCCGAGATAAACGAAGCATGTGTGAATAACAAATATGTTTGCGACTAAAGAAACTGCATTTAAATATTATTTGCTTTTTAATTATTTTAATTGAAGCATAATGCATGGTAGTATACTTCATTTAAAATAAGAGAGTATGCAGAATTACTAAATTAAGATTTTTTTCAGACATTTGGCGAATACAGACAGTTACGACAGTATTTGCGAACTGTTTTGAGTGTTCTTGTAAAAGAAATATTTATGCTATATGCATGGATTTTAGCCTATTTTAATCAGGAATAGTGCAGCTTTCTATTAGCGAAAATGTTTTAGAATCGGTTCTGTAGTTAAAGAGATGCCCATAGAGCGTAATGTATTGGAATTATTTTGAGTGTTCCTGTAAAGGAACTATTTGCGCTACATGCATGAATTTTCGCCTATAATACTCAAGAATAGTGTAGCTTACTATTAGTGAAAAATGTGTTGGAATCGGTTCAGTACAGAGATACACATAGAGCGTAATGTAATTCTTATGAGTTTCCCTGTTAAAGAACTATTTTTGATATATGCATAAAAGATAGCCTATAACACTCAGGGCCCCCCCCCCCAGTGAGGTTCTGCTCTCAAAACTGGAAGGCGGGAGGTGCCAGGTTCAAACTCCGGTCGCACCTGTCGACCTAGCCGCTCGCAGTTTTCCGTGTTTTTTTCCAAAACCTCGCGAAAATACGGGATAGGATCCCTTAGAAAATTCCACACAGAGGAATTCCCCATATAGGCCTAGGACTTTCAATCAGTGAAAAAAGTTTTAAAATCTATTTAGTAGCTACAAAATTTCCATAGAGCGCAATGCATTAGCATTATTTTGAGTGTCTTTGTAAAAGAATTACTAATGCTATATGCTTGAAAGGTTGCCTGTATGTTAATCCAGGCCCAGGGCATAAGCTATCTTCATTACAAATTTTTACAATCATTTTGTGTGATTCAGTCAAAAACATCCAAACACATAAATGTACACATTTATATTATTGGTAGGATTTGGAAATTTACGAACTTTAAGAAACACATCTGAACTTTTCTTGGTACTTACGTATTATCCCAGCGGTCCGCCAAGACGAGCGATTTTTTGCCGAGATAAATGCCGGGAACATGAAATTATTAATGGTTTTGAATACGATTGGCAACTCATTTGACGAAAAAACAGTTTGGCGGGAATGACCGCCGGGATAATACATAAGTACACTTTTCTTTTTATGCTTTTTAATTTGGCGTAAAATCAACTTAATTTCCATACTTATGTTTTCCAAATGCATGGGATTTTGCAAATAGAATTTCTGCTTTATTTCAAAAGCATAAATCATTTTGTGCGGGCGATAAAACGGTTTTTAATTAATATCTAGAAAAGTAATTAAAATTTCTGAGCCTCAGGTACACTTTATCGAAGTCATGTCATGGGCCCATTCATGCTCAAATTTTCAAAGCTCTGCTTTCTGTAGATTTGTATGGAGAACATTCATGTTTATTATTACAGATAGATAGATTTGGCATAAAACTGGCATAATTTTCGTATTATTTAATGTTTTTCAGATGCGTGTGCTTCTTCATTGAAGTAATAGCATTCTTGTTAGCTCAAAACATGAATCACTTGATACGGGCGAAACTCGCCAAGCATGGCAACGTAAAAACGGTTTTTAATTAATAATTAAAAAAGTAATTTAAAATCTAAAATTCTAAGTAGCCTATAACCTTTTCCAGGGTTCCATCTACACATAAAACCAAAATTCATCATAATTTATTCAGCGGTTTAGGCGTGAAAGCGTCATAAACAAACAAACTCACTTTCGCATTTATAATATTAGTTAGGATATATAATTGTAACATATACAGTGTGCCCGCTAAAGTGCGTTGTCGCCCCAATAATTTCTGAATGGTAAGACTATAGTCATAAAAGTGGGGTCTAAATATAGTAACATTGCCATGCGCTACAGAAAAAAAAAATGCTTACAGCGCCATCTGGTTGGCTAAATTTGGAGTTAGCTTTCTTATCTTGAAAATGGTTAGAGATACGGAAAAAAGTGAATTGCAAAGTTGCTCAGCATCACCGATTTATTAAAGACATCTTGATCGCAATAATGTAAAATTGAAGCCATAAAATGCAAGGCGTAAAAACGTATTAGTGATATTTTGACCAGGGCCTGATTATAACCAACAGGGGTCCCGGCCATTGATGAATTTGGGGGCCCCCATCTATGAAATTTGTTTCATTTTTCATAAAATTTTGATATAAAAAAGAATATTTCACAACAACATTTGCATTTGGGGGCCCTTTCGAACCGGGGGTCCTGGGAAAAATCCCCAATTGCCCATGCGATAATAAGGCCCTGATTTTACAGCTTGTCACTAGCCGTATTGTACAATGTACAACTTCCAGCAGAAATTGAAAAACAGCTTTGGCTTTATGTATGTGAATTGGAAAGCAAACGAAAATCTATTCTATTTATAAATAGTAAAATGGATACTATTATATTTCAATTATATTCCTAAAAATTTTAAAAACAGAAAAATTTACCATCGTCATGGACCCCCAATAGACCCCTAGAACACTATAGACACAAAGCTACATAGACCCCCCAAGGTGTCCACCTGGACCCCGATGGGAATGATTCACTGAGCTAGATTAAAACAAAAAAGACGATATTGCAGAAAGAGTGCAGAAAAGACGCCCCCCTTTTCTTCTCTAGACTAATCACCTGGATGTAAAGTTATCTGTTTCTCATTCATTCGATCTACAGGGACCTCGAGGTAGAGGCCCTTTAAGGCCCTTGCAAATATCCAGAGACATGTCGCGGCTACAATGTATTTGAACGGGGAAATTCGACATGGTTAGGAAGCTGCGACACTTGGGGTGTCCTCTACCGAACAATAGATGGGGGATGTGCGAAACCGCAATATTATTCACGGTCCCCAATTATCTTTTGTTGGTTAATACCAGAGTATCACCACCTTTTTAAAGGAAATGGTTACACTATTGAAGAATTGGTTCCGCTATTGGCACCCTACTGCTAGCGTCCCGCGACATGTCTCTGGATATTTGCAAGGGCCTTAAGCCTTGGTTTCCTGCAGGCGGCCGGCGTCCAGCGACCAGAGTGATTAATGACCTTAGCGGTGCCTCTCGCGTCCAAAGAACGCGTTTGTTAAAGGCCGCTGCAGATACCCAGAGACCGTCGCTGGCCGCTTGGCCAATTATCACTTGTAAGCAATAAATTTTTCGCACGAGAAGAAAGCAGGAGATACTCCGGACAATAGGTAATTGGGGACCGTGGATAATATTGCGGTTTTCACCCCATCTATTGTTCGGTAGAGGGTCGCAGCGTCCAAACCCGGTCAAATTTCACCGTTCAAATACATTGTAGCCGCGACAGTCTCTGGGTATCTGCAAAGGCCTTTAAAGTGGTTTGCTACTCGCGAAAGCGGCGGGAGGGGACGTCCAGATCTGGTGGACTCTCGGCGAACGCCGCTGGCCGTGGAGAATTCGTGGACGCACAAAAGAAATACACACCATCCAACGTACCTTGGATTTTAATGAACTCACATTAAATGAGTATTAATAAGTAGTTATTTATTGTGAATAGAGAATATAAGTACTAATGAATGCTTGTTTAAACAGAACTTAGCAGTCGCATATTTTCATAAATCACATTTTTTTTTTTTTTTCATAATTATATACTCAACGATACAAAAGAATAAAAAAATATATTTACATGTTACAAATGTATATACTGTTTGCTATTACCCTACAAGCAACAATTCCCAGTTTCTGCTCGGCCAACAACCGGCATTCATCGCAACTCATCGCTCACGCCCAGACACGGAATTCCATCTAAAAACGATGATTGTTATGTGTGCGGCAGACACTGATCGGTCCGGTACCCATAAAACGATGATTGGAACGATATCCAGCCTGAGTTATCGGGCCATATGCCTAAATTTGATCAAAATACGCTGAACTGAAAAGAAATTTCGGCCCGCATAAAGGCCGAGCGGCATTGAGCCGATGAAAATTGGCGCATGTGCTCTGTTCATGCAACAGTCGAGCGATGGCAACATCCGAGTATCTACCGGCAGACGCCATGTTTGTTTTCATAAGAATAGGAGACGAAAAAAACTGAAGAAGTTTTTTGGTGGTGATTAGTCTATATTGGTACGTATAACTATCATTTGTAACAAATTTTTGACATTTTTAATATAGTATTGTCTAATATAAGTAAAGTATAAGTTCAAATCTCTGTAATTATTTTTTTCTCTCTTGATACTGTTGCATAACACTAATGGAATAACACTATTTTTTATTAGTATCCATTTCCTATCTTTACACTGCGTACAGTGTGTAATTTACACTAGTTCATACAGTTAATCGCTTTTTAGTTTTAAAATATACGGGTAAATTCTTCATTGAATCTAATAAAAAAATCATACTTCCGACCAAAACAAGCCTATTTGGTACTTATGTATTTTACAGTCAGTCAGCCAAAAAGAGCGATTTCGTGTGCGTGTGGAATACGTCAGATTCATTGTTACAATGTAGTGCATTGCAATCCTTTGGCGAAAAAACTTGTTGGCGTGAATTATCGACGGTACAATAGTACCGATTATTTGCATCCGTTGACCATAAAAAAAAAAAAAGCCAAACGATGCGATTACTCGCCAAGATAGTTTCCAAAGGCATAAATCGCAGATTTTTAGGGTTATAGAAATGAGAAGCTGTACAGCATTGATTTGATATTCAAACGACTGTTTTGTTTCGCTTTATATACTTCGAAACCCGCGTTGATGAATTTAGATTAGCTTAGAAATAGTATACGTAAATACAGTGATTTTTTTTCTTTTTTAAAGTAGACCACTGTTTTTTTTTTTTTTTTTTTTTTTTTTTAAGCAGAACACTGGTTAATGATGACTTCAGAACCTGCGGATACTATAAACCAGACTGACAGACTGATACAGGGTGTCCAAAAAGGTGGTAACGGGCTTTAATTCGTTATCTATTAGAGATAAGTGGACAGCGTAAATTGAGAAAAGTGTTCAAAATGAGGTCTGAAGTAAGACTCCGTTAAAAAAATTCCTCTCGTTAATTTTCAAAAAGTTACACTTTCTACATTTTTATATGACCCTCGTACAAAAGCATTCCCATACACTAATGAGGTGATGTACAAAATTTGGGAATTATATTTTTAAAAATTACGTTTTAAGATAACCCCTCATACTAGGATGATCGCCCACCCTTAGCGTTGCCATCACAACAAAAACAAACAAACTGACATGAAATAAGACTTCAGAGGGTTCAAAAGTTGAAAAAAGAAGGGATATGTAAAAATCCGCCTTTGGGGTCATTTTTTGCATCCTGTAGTCTGAATCATGGTAAATTCTGCAAACGCAGAACATGAAAATTGTTATTGTTGCTTCGAAACCCTCTGGCCAACTGCAGAGCGGGATCAGATCCTTTATATAAAACGAAAATGGCCTTAATTGGGCAGCTTTCTTTTTGCTGATCACCAGTAAGGGGAATACCGTCTTATCCCGGGTCTACCTCCTAAATTTTGGACCAATTTCAGATGACAGCTGGATGACATAAGAGCTGAATTTGTACCCCAAAGAGAGATATGGATTGAACATCGAAAACATTGAAGTCATAACACATTTTTCGTGCATTAACCCATTCGTGCCTGGATATTTTTGCGACTTTCTTCGATTTTTGAAACACCAGAAGTAATTGATAAATTTCTGATGTCAACTTTTTGAACAAGGGATGATTTCTTTTAAAATCGTTATGTATAAAAATTGAAATGTCAACATCCTACTTGCCATATTAAAATATTTTGTGGAATTGAGGTTCAATACTCGCGAATAAAGGCTCGGAAAAATAAATAACGTTTTCGAATGATAGCGATAATGCTGTCCCAAAAAAGGGACGCTAGGCATAAATGGGTTAATTCCCTACAGCGTACACGGTTTACTTCAGCCTCAGTCGAGAAAGGAGTTTACCTTTCTAGGCACTGGCCAAGCAGGTGCTGCTTCCCTTTCGGAGTTCCAATGGGAACTGAGCTTAACCAACTGTTCTGCTGCCGGACACATGAAAAATTTCTTTCACTTAATGTTTTGCTGGCTTTGTGAGTGCATTGGGAAAATTTTTCGAGATACCGATGTGTTGGGGAAAACGCAGGGGTCTATTCAGAAAAAAACGTTTTCTAGGGAGTTGAAGTAATATAAAGGTTGGAAATCCCTGATATAGAAATTATGTAAAAAAACATATGAAGCAGACTTACTCTGCATTTCCTATTCTTTGTGTAAATTAAGTTCTAAAAATTTCCTTTTTTTTTCCTAGAAGCTGCTCATTAAGATGTTTGAAGATGCTGCTGCAAAACTCAAAGAAAATACTTCTTTTGTAAATTATGTATATGATATATTTTGTGTAGAATAATTTCAATAAAAATTTTTGGAATTTACTTTATTTTAAAAATTATTATAGCGATATTATGTCTTATGGTCTATGCTTTTTTAAAAAAACCTATTTTTCAAAACTGTAAGCTAGTTCCACAGGTTCCAGTGGTCAATAATCTTTTTTAAATTGTAAGCTAATTCAAGAAACTTCGGAAAGTCGATTTCCTATCACAAAAAAGTCCTAATGTGAACTGCACAATTTTCTTGTATGGCTGTTAAACTTTACGCATTCTTGATGCACTCTAAATATATTGGAAACTGAAATGCGATACTTCAGTATCTCGTTAAGCGTAAGAGATATCACCAGGATGAGATTTCAGCATTGAAAACTTATTCCTGGCTGAAAAATTGGCATTTTTCTTTTGTTCGTTAGCTTGGCGACAAACGGCGAGATTTTAAGCATGACCCAAATAGTGACCCTAGCCAGTGGATTGTAATCAAAAATGAAAGTGCAGAACCAAATGTTACGACAGTCTTAAATACAAAATTTCAATATTCTATGGCTAACAGTTTTTACTTTCATTCGAGATAGTTACTTATTTTTAGTGCCAAAATTTGTAATATTGCCCCTAAATTTACCAAGCTTGGGGACAGTTGGCAATATTTTGGGCATGAGCTAAACAGAGATAGTTCAGGAATTTTTAATGTGAAAGGCATGTCCATAGACTTTAATGCACCGAAAATCTTTCATATAACTCTGTAAACAAACTATTCATTTGAAATTTCTTCGGCTATTCCTCTTTGAGTTAATCGAATTACACAAGAATATACGTACATAAATACATGCATACGAGCAGACGTCCCTCAAATTTAATCAAACTAGATCGAAAATGCAGCATGCCTACGTACAGACATTACCAAAATACTATAGTTAAAGCGAGTTCTGGGATTAACCCTTTGAGGCGTAACCCTTTCCCAATGCTGAAAAAAGGGCAGCCGTTGCCATCGCTCGACTTAACTACCAGCAAGATGGCGGACGATCGAAACGTTCATCGCGTGCCACAGATCTAGAGACCCTTTTTTGACGCAGCTGGCTGTGCGCGCGCACAGCCAGCGCGCGTTTCGATCGTCCACCATCTTGCTGGTAGTTAAGTCGAGCGATGGCAACGGCTGCCCTTTTTTCAGCATTGGGCAATCTATCCAGCTGTTTTCGCATTCTTCCATTTTTCAGCAGATGTCAGTGCTGTTAAAAATAATCCTGACGATTTTTTTACGGGAAATGACGTGCTAAAAAGTACAGGATTCTCGTGGAGCTATGTCACCCGCAACTATTTTTATAGAAATCAAATCTATTCTTCGTGACTGGCAACAGTCAAAACGTCAGAGTTTGGTGTTCCCAGAGCGGGATCACCAAAAAGCGGCCAAGGGTTAAGGCCAATTATCTACACGGGGAATCTAGGCCTGTAGATGGGGTGCCCTCCGTTGGGGGTCTTTCTAAGGTGTCCTAACCAGTATTTACGCTAAATTTCAGTGGAAAACAGGGAAAACTCCGAACGGTTAGGTCGGCGGATGTGACCTGGTTTTGAACCAGACACCTTCCGTCTTCTAGTTCAGAGCGCTATGCGCTCGGACTAGTTAAAACAAATCGAACCTGTAACATTCGTATATAACGTCATACGTAGATGGAGTATACGACTATAGTACGTTAACGTATAGTATAGTTATGTATATAGTACGACTATATACGTAAATAGATGGAGTATACGACGACCTAGATGCATGCATATGCGCCGCGTAGTAAAAGTGTATTTCTTCTATACTGTATTGCTTCTGCACTGCATTATCATAAGAAAAATGGGATTACAAATACATTTCAAAGATAAAAGAAATCTGTAAAACACTTGTGAATGTTATCATTCGAATTGTATCGTAGGGACGGAAAGGGTTAAATGCATGTGAACATCACATAAGAACTTATCGAAAAGTGATGCTCACCCTGGTGTTTGCCCAGCCTCATGCATAAAGTGAACGGGCCGGTTCCCTATATCCGTGTCCAAACCGATGAAAACTCAACGGTTAGACTACTTCGGACGTCTCCACGTCAGAGGGGACATGAACTGCGTGTATCCGAGCACTTTTAAAGTGAACGGCCCGATTCCTTCTCATCGGCTCAAGGCTACGTGGCCGGTGAAGGCCCGAACAAAATTGCTAGTAGGGTACACATATGCATTGAATGAGATCTGAAAAATATCAAAATACATTTTGTACGTTCTTTTTTCTAAACAAATAAGGTTTAATTCATCATTAAACCTTATTTGTATATTAATAATATTTGTATATTAATAAGTATTAATTTTGTATTTAAAGGGACTTTGTACCTGAAATATACTAAAAAACGAATTTTCAATTGTGTCTAGAAATGCCCTGTGATTCTTTATTGTGTTTAGGTAAACAAATTTTTTAAAAACATCCTATTTTACTTTTTGTTTCTTGATTCAATCCAGTGCCGCAACCTTGGTTTACGAGTTCCAGGGGCGAGAGTGAATCTTGGGGCCCTTTTCATGTTATATTTGGTAAAAACGAAAATAAATTAGCACGTTTCATACATTTGTATGTACTCAAAGTCAGAATTAAACGCTATTAGATAATAACAGATATAACATGTAAGTATGTAGTCAATACAAAAAAAAAAAAAAAAATAAATAAATAAATAAATAAAAATAAAATTCAAAAGAAAAAAAATAAAGGAAGAAAAAAAAATTCCAAGAGGTATGAAAAATAGTTAGATGGATTTTGAGGCCCCTACGTGTAGGGGTCCGGGCATTCGCCCCGCTATGCCGCTTTGCACTGATTCAATAATTATGTACCTCTCGGCCTAGATCCTTCGTGCAGATAATTTTTCGTAATTTCCCAATAACAATATCAATCATTTTGTAAAAAATATAATACTTAGAATCAGGGGCGAAGCCAAGGGGGGGGGGGGGTCTGTTTTTACTCTTGGTACACAAATTGAAATAAACTAACAGCACCATGGTCTCCAAAAAATTCACGATGGTTCTTCATAATCTGCTTTACGCACTACATAAGCGAAAATGCAGTGGAGTTTGTAAAATTTTCAGAAAAAATTCTTATTAAGAATTTTTCATGAAACATTCATAATTTCAAGAAACGTTTCGAAATTTTTTTTGAGTGTATGTAGTACAGCTTGTTAAGAGACAGTTTCAAAATTTTGAAAATTTCAGTGTGCGAAGCGTTTTCAGCTTAAAACGAAGAATGCCTGCCCAACAACCGTTTTCCAGAAAGTGGACGCAGAAAAATGCTGCGCGCCTCCAGGAAACCACCCTTTCGCGACAGCGGTGGACAGTTTTTCACAGATGTCACCTCGGGCACTTTTTCGCGGTTGTCAAAGGCGAGCGCTGGACGCTGTCGCTTGCAGGAAACCCGGGCTTTAGGTCGACTGGCTAAAACCGCTAGAAGCGCTGTGCTAGAAGAGGGAGGGGAGGGGGTCAGTAGGGGTCAATTTGCTTGCTCTCTGAGGGCAGCAGAGATCGACTTGCTGATCTCTGAAAAGAAAAGAGATAGCACACTTCAGTGGCGGCTCGTGGGTTAAGGCCTTTGCAAATACCCAGAGACTGTCGCGGCAACAATGTATTTGAACGGGGAAATTTGACCGGGTTTGGACGCTGCGACCCTCTACCGAACAATAGATGGGGTGAAAACCACAAGTGTGAAAACCGCAATATTATCCACGGTCCCCAATTACCTATTGTCTGGAGTATCTCCTGCTTTCTTCTCGTGCGAAAAATTTATTGCTTACAAGTGATAATTGGCCAAGCGGCCAGCGACGGTCTCTGGGTATCTGCAGCGGCCTTGATTTAAAGCCCGGGTTTCCTGCTCGCGTCGACGGCAAGCGCTCCTATTTGTCAACCGTGAAAAAACGCCCGGGGTCTTTCGTGCGTCCACCAGACCTGGACGTCCCCAGCGACGCTCAACGCTGGAAGGAAACCACCTTTTAAGCCTTGGTTTCCTGCAAGCGTCCAGCGACCAGAGTGATTAATGACCTTAGCGGGTGCCTCTCGCGCCCAAAGAACGCGTTTATTAAAAGGTGGTTTCCTTCCAGCGTTTCCACTGAAGGCGTTTTTTCGCGGTTGACAAAGTGGAGCGCATGCCGTCGCCGCTTGCAGGAAACCCGGGATTTAATAAACGCGTTCTTTGGACGCGTTGCAGGAAACCAAGGCTTAAGAGGAGGTTCACAAAATAATTTTCTGAAATTAAATGTGCAGATACGACGCACCTTACAAGTTAAAATAGATTTACGTTTCCAGCAGTTAATCTAAAGCAATGCACGCGAAAGAAGGAAAACAAGTCATCTTTGCAGGGCCGTACCCAGAAAAAAATTTCAGGAGGGGGGGGGGGTGGACCCCCTGGTCCCCCCCCCCTAGGTACGGCCTTGCATCCTTGGTGTTACATTTCGTCACCAAGATAAGTTTTAGCAAAGGTACTGTCTTGATTCATTTTATTTCCTTCTTTTTAAAGGATACTATTGAAAAACGCCATTGCTTTAGCTCCGAAACACGTATTTCACTCGCATCTAATTTACTTTACATTAGTTCGTAAAAAAATAATGTAGAGAAAAATGATAGAAATAAAGAAAATATTAAGAAAATGAAAAAAAATTAATTAATTAATCGAACGTAACAAACCATTTGAAAATCCGGAAGCTATACCGCAAAAATGGGAGCTGTGTGCACGATGAAACTGTGCGAACGGAATGATTTCATCAGTGCCATACACTTTTCCAGCTGTCTCGGCTTCTCATACCAGAGAGCGGTTCAGGGGGAAAATTTTCCGTTCGCACGTGCGATTGATTCAAGACTGCTGTAGTAACCTACACAGCTTTTTGTATAAGCCTATTTAATAATAGTGGGAGGAGGGGGGAGAGAGTAAAATTCATGTTTTACATACACATAAATCTAGAAGTGTGCTTAATATTTGTTTTAAGTTTAATTTGTTAATGTGTTTATTCTTCAGTTTTTCCTTTGGGGGTTCACGTGCTTGTGTGCTCAAATGGAGGAGCCGCCAATGGCACATTTGCATTTTGGATTTTTACTAGGTCCCCAACCTGATGGGATTTCTGTTTCTAATTCATTCGATCAACAAGGATTTCGAGCAAAAGGCCCGTTCCCGGGAAGTTAGGATACAATGAAACAAAATTTACTATTCCTTTCTTCCTGTTTACTAATTTGCATGTACAAAAATAAAATTAATGGACACTTTTAAACTACTCTTTTCCCCATCTAAATGAATTTTTAGGAGTTTGTAAATAGCTTTTTCATATTTAAAAAAAATTACAAAAGGTAAATGTCTGTAAGTGCTTCATTGTACCCCAAATACCGGGGTACAATGAAACACTTAACACTTCACAAACAGTCAAATAATAAGATTCAAATTTCAGCATAAATGTTTTATATACAATTATAATAAACATTAGTGGGACATAAATATGAAATTTAAATTGAAAAAACAAATTTAATTAACATTATAGCTTAAGATGAAAACATGATACTTTTATTAGAAAGACTAGGGGCCAAGGCCCCCAGACTCGCTACGCTCGCTTTTCGTATGAGGCATTCGGCCCCTAATCAGGCTTATTCGTAAAAAAGAAATAATTTCAACAGACAAAACCCGAAGATTGGATCAGATAGAATGTTACTGAGCTACGCATTGCTTGGTTCTTGCATGTTCATTGGTACATAAAAATTTAAACTTCACACTACAGTAGACCCCCCTCCCCCTCATAACACGGAAGATATTTTGTTATGGGAATCCGTCTTGTACGGGTCCTGAGCTATACTACACCTGGAGTGAATTCCTTTTATAATCGCTGGAAAAATTATTTGCACTCTTCAGAAACACAATGATTTTCAATGTTGCCATTCAAAAGTTATATTAATTAGGAGATAAAGCATAATAAAATCAGAAAATCTGTTTCAGCTGTATTTTTAATAATGTAAAACCTATTGGACACCCTTCGAATTTGCCACCCATTGCGATTTTTCATTATTTGGCGACTTGCGTACATGTAAAGCACGAAATTAAATGTATAGGAGGGGACACTTCTCTTAAAAAGTTGGATAACGCCGTTGTTGCAAACAGATGGCGCTACGCACACTGGGTAACTGCGCATCTCCTGCTTCTGCGCATCCAGGTTTATATTTCCCATGGCTCACTGGGATATATACGCTTTTGTATAGGATATGGAGCTTTTTGTATATAGGATATATACAAAAAGCTCCGTTTTTCCGTACGAGTAAATTTTCGCTTCTTCGCCGATTTGTCGCTTTTACCCAACGAATCACTGTTGCCATCTCTGCCGGAGAAAATATGCCTAAAATCAAAGCTAAAAGTATCCAGGAATGGATAACAATGGCCGCATTCGTAAACGCCAAACGAGTTGCAACGAGTTTATCACGCGAAATTTCACACGAAATTTCACGCGATTCTAGATACTTGGAAACGCTTTGTTGCAAAGGAATGAATGATTTTATGCCAAATCTGGCAACCATTCGGTTTATTTTTTCAGTTTTTTATTAATATCTTCTAAAATAATTCGATTTTCGAAATTTAAATCAGCTTAGCAGGTTCCTCGGAATTTTTCGAATCTGTGGGCACCTTAGTCGAAACTCAAATCCCCACGGTTTAGGAGGAGATACGCTGACAAGCTTTTGACAGCGGCGGCGGCAGCGGCCTTTACTTTTTTTTAGAATAGAGAGACACGGATAAGTATGGTTGAAATAATTTTAAACTTTAGAAAGAGAAACACGTGTAATTTATTACCCAAGTAGTACACTGCCAAAAAAAAAAAAAAAAAGTTGTTAAACTGACAGAAAAAAAACTGTTAGTCTGGACACTAGTTTATTTCCGTATATTTTATAGTAGTCTTCCGTATTTTTTTTTCGATATACGGAAGATTTCTGTAAAATAAACTGAGAATGTGAAATTGACGGAAGACTTCTGTAAATCATACGGAAAAAACTGGCGTCCTGGCTGACATTTTTTTTTTTTTTTTTTCCCCCTGTCAGTTTAACAGACTTTTTTGCATATTACCGATACTGGATAAATTCGATTTTTAAATTTTATAGTTCATCTCTTGTATTAGGTATTACAGACAGTCAAGATTACCTGGTACATATTACTATTCCCAAAATTAGCTGAATAATTGGCGGACCTAAAGGGGAGTGTGAAACAATGTAGTTATCACCCCTAATTTGTGCACACTTGAATCTAATATTTGTCGACTTCTGAAGACTTTTAACTTACAATTGAGTTCAGGTTAGCCTGTTAGTTCTCATCCATTATTTGAGTCGCCACCCCTCGCCCTCCTTAATTTTTATAGTAGTCTCCCCCTCCTTAATATTTTATAGTAGTCTTCCGTATTTTTTTTTCGATATACGGAAGATTTCTGTAAAATAAACTGAGAATGTGAAATTGACGGAAGACTTCTGTAAATCATGCGGAAAAAACTGGCGTCCTGGCTGACATTTTTTTTTTTTTTCCTGTCAGTTTAACAGACTTTTTTGCATATTATCGATACTGGATAAATTCGATTTTTAAATTTTATAGTTCATCTCTTGTATTAGGTATTACAGACAGTCAAGATTACCTGGTACATATTACTATTCCCAAAATTAGCTGAATAATTGGCGGACCTAAAGGGGAGTGTGAAACAATGTAGTTATCACCCCTAATTTGTGCACACTTGAATCTAATATTTGTCGACTTCTGAAGACTTTTAACTTACAATTGAGTTCAGGTTTAGCCTGTTAGTTCTCATCCATTATTTGAGTCGCCACCCCTTCCCCTCCTTAATTTTCTAAATCGGCTACTGATCTGAATTCGACCCGTAAAAGGGGAAGATAATCGAGGATTTCAAATTTGGCTTATTTTTTTAATTTAATACCATAAAAAAGGTCTAATTAAAATATCTGCGTACTCTGGGACGGAAAGAGAGCAAAAATACAATAAGCCTTACAAGCAGCTTTTGGTCTATAAAAATGTTGCAATTTACTTGGAAAGTTTTTATTTTATAAAAGCTAAAATATAAATTCGGAACTTTTTACATTCAAAAATTTACATGTAAAAACATGTTTGACATTTTATTTTTTATGGCAAGGTCACGGTCAAATTGTTTCTTGTCCTGTTCCAGTGTATCTTTCAGCAACCGTGTTGTTAGTGTTTAATGAAGTTCGAGGCAGGGATCCGTAACTTAACATAACAAAATTATAACGTTATTCGGCTTTGTAACAAAATAATTCGTTATACAGTTTTTACATGTACAAATAACTGTTTGAGTTTCGTTATGTATTAGTTACGTTACATTTTGTATTTTGTTATCATACCGTAACAAAGTTACAGAACGAAATGATTACGATATTGCAATAACGTTATTCCGTTTTGTGTTAAACTCGGAAACGGAATAAAAAGGGACTGAATGCATTCGGTTACTCATGCTAACCCTTTAGTTTATAACGTTTAACTCACATAACTATTTAATAACGATACAGTATCAATTAGTTATAGAATATAACATTTCGCTGAATAACATCTTAAATACGGTATGAGACCTTAATGTTAAAGGAACAGAACGATATTTTCATACCGTTATAGCTCACATAACTAATGCAATAGTATTGGAACATTTCTTTACGAATTATAACAAATTGTTGTCAATATATTTAAATACGGTATAAGATCTAACGGTTCAATAACGTAAAAAATAAATGATTCGAATCAGCAGCTTTTCCGACTGAGAGGAGGCTGAATGAAAACTGTTGTGTATGAGCTCCCCGGACTTACGTTTTGTACGTAGGACACACTTGGGGGCTGTTCAGGAGCATGGGCATCGTAAGCATAGGGCAAAGGGGGGCATTTGCCTCCCCTAGTTGTCTCTTGTATGTTGTTATTCTTCTCGCTCTTTTGTTTTTTCCAGTATGGTAACTATATGTTGAAATAATCTTTGCCCCCACCCCCACCCCAGGAACATTTTCTGTCGACGCCCATGCCCAGGAGTCGCGAGTCAGAGAGTATGAAAGGGGTATATTGAATAATATCCTAACTAATATTATAAATGCGAAAGTGAGTTTGTTTGTTTGTTTATGACGCTTTCACGCCTAAACCGCTGAATCGATTAGGATGCATTTTGGCTTAGACATAGATGGGACCCTGGAGATGGATATAGGCTACTTAGAATTTTAGATTTTTAATTACTTTTTTAATTATTAATTAAAAACCGTTTTTACGTTGCCATGTTTGGCGAGTTTCGCCCGTATCAAGTGATTCATGTTGTGAGCTAACAAGAATGCTATTACTTCAATGAAGAAGCACACGCATCTGAAAAACATTAAATAATACGGAAATTATGCCAAATATGTCTATCTCTAATAATAAAAATGAATGTTCTCCAGACAAATCTACAGAAAGCAGAGCTTTGAAAATTTGAGCATGCCTGGACCCATGACTTCGGTAAAGTGTACCTGAAGCCCGGGTTTCCTGGGAGCGGCAGCGTCCAGCGCTCGCCTTTGACAACCGCGAAAAAGTGCCCGAGGTGACATCTGTGAAAAACTGTCCACAGCTGTCGCGAAAGGGTGGTTTCCTGCAGGCGCGCGAGCGCGCGGCATTTTTCTGCGTCCACTTTCTGGAAAACGGTTGTTGGGCAGGCATTCTTCGTTCGTGCTATAAACTGATTTTACAACATGCATATAAATAAGAAATAATTGGATTATCACATAAACATGGGTATATTCTTTGCCTGATTACCACGTGGGTGCGCCGGGCAATAGCCCGGTGTTCTGTAAAATAAGGGCCCCCAAATCTCTCGATTTTTGGAATTGTAAATTCATAGACACTACAAGAATATTTTTTTAACACTAAATAGCCACATTTTTTAAAATGATTAGTCACAAAACATTTTTTCATACCTCTTGGAATTTTTTTTTCTTCTTATTTTTTTCTTTGATTTTTTTTTCTTTTTTGTATTGACTACATACTTACATGTTATATCTGTTATTATCTAAAAGCGTTTAATTCTGACTTTGAGTACATACAAATGTATGAAACGTGCTAATTTATTTTCGTTTTTACCAAATATAACATGAAAAGGGCCCCTAGATTCACTCTCGCCCCTGGAACTCGTAAACCCAGGTTGCGGCACTGGATTGAATCAAGAAACAAAAAGTAAAATAGGATGTTTTTAAAAAATTTGTTTACCTAAACACAATAAAGAATCACAGGGGATTTCTAGACACAATCGAAAATTCGTTTTTTAGTATATTTCAGGTACAAAGTCCCTTTAAATACAAAATTAATACTTAATGATGAATTAAACCTTATTTGTTTAGAAAAAAGAACGTACAAAATGTATTTTGATATTTTTCATATCTCATTCAATGCATGTGTGTAATAGCAAACAGTATATACATTTGTAACATGTAAATATATTTTTTTATTCTTTTGTATCGTTGAGTATATAATTATGAAAAAAAAAAATGTGATTTATGAAAATATGCGACTGCTAAGTTCTGTTTAATCAAGCATTAATTAGTACTTATATTCTCCATTCACAATAAATAACTACTTATTAATACTCATTTAATGTGAATTCGTTAAAATCCAAGGTACATTGGATGGTGTGTATTTCTTTTGTGCGTCCACGAATTCTCCACGGGCAGCGGCGTTCGCCGAGCGTCCACCACATCTGGACGGAAGCGGCGATCGCCGAGCGTCCCCTCCCGCCGCTTTCGCGAGTAGCAAACCACTTTTAACAAACGCGTTCTTTGGACGCGAGAGGCACCGCTGAGGTCATTAATCACTCTAGTCGCTGGACGCCGGCCGCCTCCAGGAAACCAGGGCTTGAGGCTCGGAAATTTTAATTACTTTTCTAGATATTAATTAAAAACCGTTTTATCGCCCGCACAAAATGATTTATGCTTTTGAAATAAAGCAGAAATTCTATTTGCAAAATCCCATGCATTTGGAAAACATAAGTATGGAAATTAAGTTGATTTTACGCCAAATTAAAAAGCATAAAAAGAAAAGTGTACTTACGTATTATCCCAGCGGTCCGCCAAGACGAGCGATTTTTTGCCGAGATAAATGCCGGGAACATGAAATTATTAATGGTTTTGAATACGATTGCAACAGTTTGGCAACTCATTTGACGAAAAAACAGTTTGGCGGGAATGACCGCCGGGATAATACATAAGTACCAAGAAAAGTCCAGATGTGTTTCTTAAAGTTCGTAAATTTCCAAATCCTACCAATAATATAAATGTGTACATTTATGTGTTTGGATGTTTTTGACTGAATCACACAAAATGGTTGTAAAAATTTGTAATGAAGATAGCTTATGCCCTGGATTAACATACAGGCAACCTTTCAAGCATATAGCATAAGTAATTCTTTTACAAAGACACTCAAAATAATGCTAATGCATTGCGCTCTATGGAAATTTTGTAGCTACTAAATAGATTTTAAAACTTTTTTCACTGATTGAAAGTCCTAGGCCTATATGGTCCTAGGCCTATAGGGTCCTAGGCCTATATGGGGAATTCCTC
Organism: Cheiracanthium punctorium; assembly: GCA_038373885.1. Taxonomy (NCBI): domain Eukaryota; kingdom Metazoa; phylum Arthropoda; class Arachnida; order Araneae; family Cheiracanthiidae; genus Cheiracanthium; species Cheiracanthium punctorium. Next base: position 616,606 of record JAWZYV010014218.1, on the reverse strand, counting down.
TGTGTGGAATTTTCTAAGGGATCCTATCCCGTATTTTCGCGAGGTTTTGGAAAAAAACACGGAAAACTGCGAGCGGCTAGGTCGACAGGTGCGACCGGAGTTTGAACCTGGCACCTCCCGCCTTCCAGTTTTGAGAGCAGAACCTCACTGGGGGGACCCTGAGTGTTATAGGCTATCTTTTATGCATATATCAAAAATAGTTCTTTAACAGGGATACTCATAAGAATTACATTACGCTTTATGTGTATCTCTGTACTGAACCGATTCCAACACATTTTTCACTAATAGTAAGCTACACTATTCTTGAGTATTATAGGCGAAAATTCATGCATGTAGCGCAAATAGTTCCTTTACAGGAACACTCAAAATAATTCCAATACATTACGCTCTATGGGCATCTCTTTAACTACAGAACCGATTCTAAAACTTTTTCGCTAATAGAAAGCTGCACTATTCCTGATTAAAATAGGTTAAAATCCATGCATATAGCATAAATATTTCTTTTACAAGAACACTCAAAACAGTTCGCAAATACTGTCGTAACAGTCTCTATTCGCCCAATGCCTGAAAAAAATCTAAATTTAGTAATTCTGCATACTCTCTTATTTTAAATGAAGTATACTACCATGCATTATACTTCATTTAAAATAAGTAAAAAGCAAATAATATTTAAATGCAGTTTCTTTAGTCGCAAACATATTTGTTATTCACACATGCTTCGTTTCTCTCGGAACCTAATTCTAAAGCCGACGCGGACGAAGTCGCGGATAGCAGCTAGTAAGAGTATATAAAGGGGTACATAATGTTGAAGATAAACTTTTTTTTTTTTTTTTTTTTTTTTTTTTTTTTTTTTTTTTTTTTTAATTAGCTGGCGCATGATCCAGAGTACTTCAACTTTTAATGCCGAGATTCCAAAAAGAGTCAATGAAGTTTTAAATGGGTCTATATTATTCCAGGGACGTAATGGGGGTCGAAAATAATTTTTCGCACTTTAACGGTTTTCTTCTTATAGTTCTGTTTGATTTTAAATAAATAAGTTAACCCTGTCTGGAGCAAAATCATCTGGGCATGCCACCTTTCTTACGATAGTTAAAACTATTTTGGCTGAAATGGTAAGTCCCAGCGTTTTGGCCTATCGCGCGGCTGTCAATCTGACGCTCTGGAGTTTCGGATATTGAAGAGAAATCGTTTTTTATTAGCTGAATTATTTAAACGTTTAAAGCCGATACTCAAAGGGCGTCTATGAAAGGTTTAAATAGGTCTACATTATTGCAGGAACGTTTGAGGGGTGAAGATAATTTTTCTGTTTTAACAATATTTTATTTTTTCACTGAAAAAGCGAATTTTTTGGTCTATTAATAAAATTAAATTAAGGAAGTTAGGGGCGTAATGAGGGATATGCACCCCTCTCAACACCGAAATTTTTTGATCAGTTATCATATGCTTTTAGATTTTTATGTCTTGCAGAAATTCCATTTCTTTATTCCAGACACTAAGGTATATCTTTATCCCGAAGAAATTACTGTCAGACCGTCAGATTGACACCGTTGAAGAAGAAAACCGTTAAAGTGCGAAAATTTATTTTCTGGTCAAAATAGAGAAAAGTTTTGTGAATCTGATCTAGAGCACTCTCTACAATTTAGTACATTTGAAGAGATAACTGGTTTACGTGTTAATACCAAAAGTGATATATCAATCTTTATGAATTATCGTCATGTGTCAATCATTCTCATTACCTATCCCATTTTGTTCGGTGGGGGAGGGGGGTAAAGGAGTGGTAATATGAAGTGCCCTGAAATGATACAGTTTGTTAATGAGGAATATGGTTCACCCAAGTATGAGTGTCGCATGCATGCGTAATCATGTGTGCTATGATTCCCATTAGCCACAAAGAGGATTTGCAAGTGACATTTCTGGAACAATGAGTAAAATTTCAATGAACAAATGTGAGAGTCTTAAAGTTAGCCACTACAGTGCTATTAAAATCAAGCAGGTTTTTTCAACGTCAACATAAATTGGCTACACAATTTGTCACGGCGACGCACTTTTCAAATGTACGGGGGGGGGGGGAGAACAAAATGTTGAAAGTCGTACAAGATTTTCAATTTTTGATAATTGATTGCCAAGTTTGGTGCCAAAAAGAAGCCTTCAAAATCGAACCAAGCTTAGCTATCCCTCCCAAATTTGGCTAGAAAATGGCAAACGCCAGTTTATTACGAGGTCGAGTCAAATGAAAGTGAGCCAATGCGAATATATGAGAAACAGAGTACTTTATTTAAAAGTAGTCTCCATGAACATTGAGACATTTGTTCCATTGACAAACGAGCCGCATGATTCCCACCTACATTTCCCCAGCCCAACCACATTGGCAAATGCAAATTCGAGTTATACCATTCGTTTGTACCGGAATGTACCGAAATATTTTCGTTTGTACCGATACCGATACCAGGGGCGGCCTTAGGGCCGGACAAACTGGACTCCTGTCCGGGGCGGCAAATTTTAGGGGCGGCATTTTGGCTCGAATTTGAAAAATACATTTTGTATTAGCCAACGAATTCCGAAAGATAAAAAAATATTCCGAAGAACTTTACTAACTGATATACCCATCCGTCCTTGATGGGTTTTTACTAACCGCGCGAAATTTCGTTTGCATTGTAATTGTAAGAATACAAAAAAGGAATTAGCATACTGGCAGAAATATAGAAAGCAAAGTTATAACTCTTGTGTATTGTTTAAAGATTACAGGTTAGAGAGTAACAAATTACTGAGACAAACTGTCAACAGAGAAAATATTTTACATTCAAAATTAGCGTTTTCTTTTAGTGGATGAGCTTCCTACATCAAAAAGTCATTTAAAGGTGCAAAAGAAGATGCTAGTAATGAATATTAAACTGAAAAGAGAATGCCTGGAAAATGCTTTGTAATAGCAAGTAGCCTATATTTAACACTGCAACATCTGATGGAATTATATTTTGATGATTTTACTTGATGCGCAGAGAACTTTATCAAAGTTTACGTCATACCTCAAAAATAATTCAAATTTGTAGAAAATTAAAAACCTGTAATTTTAATTTACTAACCGCCTACTTTTTAATAAAATTTCATTTCATTCCCTTTTGTCTGACCACTAGTTGTTTTCACGAAGTGGTCACACAAAATTTTCTCAAAATAATATATAAATATATATTTAATTAGGAAGAATTCAAACAATGTTATTTAACTCAATCTCCTCGTCAGTAACTGAATTTTGTTCTATTAACTTTAGAAATTTTAATATTATGCCTGAAAAGTTTTGCACAATTTTCTCAAAAAAAAAAAAATAAAATAAATAATAATTTAAAAAAAGAAATCGACGTAATTTGTATAAGTCGAACAGCCACTTTTGTATTACCTCCAGACGCCTTAAAGTGACGCCCCCCCTCTCTCCCCGCCCCCTAAAAAAGAAAGAAATACAATGCAACTTTTAGAGACCCATTCAATTTATTCAAATCTTTAAAAAATTTCGATGATGCTTTGTTAGCCATCATATGACCTAATTTCATTCTGTTCTCTTAATCCGTTTTTGATGGATGCCAGAACAAACTTTTAAAGCGATTTTTACAAAATCTCAAAGTGTAAGAATTATTTAAAGCAATTTTGGTATCTATTGTTTCAATTAACTTACCATTCAATATAATTCCAAATTTCATTCTATTCCACTGAGCCATTTTTTAACAAAGGGCGAACATACATTTACACACAGTTTTCAAACAACTGTTTTAAATCTCAAACCTTTTAAACGAATTAGAAATATGTTAGCACCTGCAGTTTAAATTGAGTTGCCACGTTTGGTGTTGCTATAAAATTAATTTCATTCGCTTCAGCTGTTTATATGTGATTTGCAGACAAATATTTACTCATTTTGCATAGATTTTTCACAAGGTTTCCAGTTGGATTCAAATTACACTTTGTTAATGAAATTCAACAAGCCAAATACTATCCCATATTTCTAGATTGCATTCCTGAAGGCAAAAAAAAATCGAACAAATCGCATTCTTGGTAAGGTATAAAGTTATTGACAAATCTAGTTTCAATGAGGCTACCGTTAAAGTTGATGAAAGAATTTTAAGTTTTTGTTTCAGTGATTTGGCTTCAGGATTATTTAACTCTCTCAAACAGTTCATGTTCGTATGTTCTCTATTATTATTTGGTATAAAATCTTCAATTCCGTGAATCCATTAAGAAAGCTATATTGCAGTCAAAAGACAACTATCTGTTCTAGAACTCTTAAGAAACTGTAAACTTTTTTTGTAAGGAGCTTCGATTGGATGTGATTTAAATGAAATGTTCTGTTATGCAAGAGAACTGACCGACGAGATAGTATTCTGACTAACACTGAGTTTACGCAGCCACGTAACATATTAATTTTGATTGCGAAGCACGAGATGATCTGGTGAGAGATCCTAAATTAAAATTCAAGATAGTTTTATTTTTTACAGTAAACAAAGCGATTAATACCTTAGAATGCAGATTTAATAAGTACCCAATGTAATTATTTTAAATTTTTGCACGGCAAAATATGAGTTAAAAGATCCTGCTAAAAAGTCCTAATTAAACATTGTAACACAGTGTAACAGTGTTAGCACTGTGTAAAGTGTAAACAATTGGAGTTAATGCTGACCGATGGAAAATCGGGGAATATAAACGCGCTTGATCTAGTAAATGAAATAGTGTCAGTTACGGTCTTATTAGGCAAAAAGGAAAGCCCAATTGAAATTTTAAAGCTAATTTCAACACTAGATTTTACACGCACATCTTGCTATTGCTTCGAGAATTTCGCTTTCTTTGCCGATAAGTGTGGCAAGTGCAGAGAAGAGTTTCTCAAAATTAAAGTTAACTAAAAATTTCTTATGTTCCACAAATCTTCCAGATACGTTAAATAATTTAACTACATTGGCTATCGAACATGAATTAGTTGAAAAATTGATTTAAGAGAAAAAGGCAGGAATTTTGCGAAATTAACCCATTTGTGCCTAGATATTTTTGCGATTTTCTTCGATTTTCACTAGTATCAGCAATAATCATGTAGGACGACAGTTCTACTAGTGACGCAGCCAGCCCCAACCAACCAACCGTAAAATTTCGCGGCACTTATATATACAGCTAACTTTTCTATTTTCAAAAGTGTCTCATCTGGATCTCGGAATCCGCTCTAACGAATTTTTTACTATTAATATATGATTTTAATCGGTGCCAAATTCGATGAGTGACGTCGCCGGTTAAGCTAGGAAAACTCGTTATTTTTATTTAATCCAGTTCAAAGAGGGAACTATTTAACCCGCGTAAGGAAATACGGAAAATGATCTCGTTTTAAAGGCGGTAAACAAGGCAGGGAGTAGGAATACAATGCTGTAGATCCGTGACAAGATTTGTACAAGTTACCTTATATCGTTAACCAGTTTGGTCCTAGACAGCTGGTACCTTTCGCTCCCTCTTCCTGAGCAAATGACTTGAGTTCTGTCCTTGACGTCGCACTTTTGCGAGATGAGCTTTGTGTTACTGTCGTTTTTCTTTTACTTCATTTTAAAAAATAACAGATTATTATATACTTTACTTATTTTTTCTGTAATTTATTTTGCGATAATTAATAATTAAAAATAGTTAAGACTTTGAATTAAAAAAATAATTAATTTAAGTATTTTTTGGTAAAACTCCTTCCTAACTTTTTCTTTAAGTATTTCATTTCCCTAGTATTTTGATAGCTATTTCTAATTAAATTAAGTCTTTATTTTTCTAATATTATTAATTCTATTTGGAAAATTCAATATGTAATTAATATTTCAATGAATTTTTTTTTCTCTTCAGAAAGTCACATAATTAATTAATAATAATTATTTAGTATTCAAAGGAAAATAAATAGTAGTTTTACATACTAACTAGTTTTAATAATAATTCTTTTACTCTTCATGTATATATAAAATTTATTGAATTATAATTTAAAATCAATATTTTTTCCAAATCTTAGGTTTTTCTCACTTTTATTTTGTATTCCTTTAAATACCAGATTTAAAATTTTGTTCAATACTTTTCAGATAGAAATTTTATTAATTAATCTAAATTTATACATGCACTATATTTTGTATTAGACATTTGAAGGCCAGAGATGGCATCTAAAACAAGATATTGTGCCCACCCGAGCCGAGTTGATAAGATACCGAAGATGGTAGATAACTGAAGTATAAATGTCCAGAGTTCTGGTCTACCGGATGGCTGATAATCTAAAAATTCGGAGTTTTGGACGGTTTTTCTCACGATGTAACGTAAATACGCTTCAGAAGCACTAAGAAAGTCAACCGCGCAAGACCCTTATTCTTAAACTGGTAGTTCATCTAAACGTTCTCTAAAAAAATGAAATTATCAACTGATAAAAAAACAAACATAGTATGAAGTTAGTTTTCTAAAAAGCGACATAAAGCCAATTATAAACAATATTTTGAGTAATTTTCTATTTTATTAATGATTATAGTCATTAATTAATTTAATCAACAATTTTGAGATGTATCATTAACTTAGTTAAAAACTTAGTGTATCATAATATAGTTAAAAATTTAACTTAGAGATAGCTTTAAACTGAAGGCAAACATTGCATTAATAGATTACATTGCATTAAAATAATAGAACGAGTAACTAGATTATCATTAATTAAGAACGAGATTATTAAATTAATAATTTTAACGAAATTTAACTTACGGTGATCGTTAAACTGAATGCAAATTAATGAATCACAATGCATTAAAACAATAGAACGAATAGTTATATATTGTTGTTTTTATTCTAGAATTATGGCCGATTATAGCTACACGTAGGCTCTAAGCCGAGACGTGGGGTGCCCTCCGTGGGGGTCTTTCTAAGGGGTCCTAAGCCGTATTTACGCTGTTTTGGAGGAAATCACGGAAAACTCCGAACGATTAGGTCGGCGGACGCAACTTGGTTTCGAACCTGGCACCTTCCGTCTCCCAGTTCAGAGCGCTATGCGCTCGGCCACTGATGGGGCCCAACAGTTATATAATTATAGTAAAAAAGTTAACTTACGTTTAGCATTAAACTGAATGCAAATTTATGAAATAAAATCAAAGATGGTGGCAGGGATACTAATCTATACTCGACCCAAATTATAAATAGAAATTTACTCAAAAATGGATTATAATCAGTATTATGTCTCTTATTATAAAATTCTAACAAAAATATGTCAATTTTCTGTTACATGTTACAAAAGAACTTGCTGTGACTTTTTTAATCAAATACTCTGATACTGCATGAAAACAGGTTTGTATATTTATTTACATAACTTAGTGTCAAGCAAACTTCCGAACTTTGCCCTTGAAACTAATTTATTATCTTCTGACCATACCCTAAAAAAGTAATGATATCCCCATGCAAAAACCCTCAACTGGTTAAAAATTTGTGACGCAGCATTTTACTTTATAGATCTATAAATTTTAAATACGGGTCTTAAAAGTAATGATATCAAATTTTGAGTGATGCCCTGCTGAGAATTTTAAAGATTTGTTTTTAAATTCCATTACAGTTACTTTCGTTTTATTTTCTAAAGAAGATGTACGCATTTAAGCAATGCTTTTAATTATGAAATACACTGTCAAATATATCACACTTTCACTAGTCTATATAATGTATTCAAATGAATTTATTTCAATAATTTAATTTATCTTTTGCGTCACGCTATCCAAAAGGGCAAGTAAAATTTACGTAAATATTTAGTTAGTGTCATAGTAACCAAACTAAGTGCAATGTATATGAAAATTTTGCTTGCCCTTTTGGATAGCGTGACGCAAAAGATAAATTAAATTATTGAAATAAATTCATTTGAATACATTATACAGACTCAGTGAAAGTGTGATATATTTGACAGTGTATTTCATAATTAAAAGCATTGCTTAAATGCGTACATCTTCTTTAGAAAATAAAACGAAAGTAACTGTAATGGAATTTAAAAACAAATCTTTAAAATTCTCAGCAGGGCATCACTCAAAATTTGATATCATTACTTTTAAGACCCGTATTTAAAATTCATAGATCTATAAAGTAAAATGCTGCGTCACAAATTTTTAACCAGTTGAGGGTTTTTGCATGGGTAGATAAATTTCTGATGTCAACTTCTTGAACAAGGGATGATTTCTTTTAAAATCTGCATGTATAAAAATTGGAATGGCAACATCCTACTGGGTCATGTTAAAATATTTTGTGGAGTTGAGGTACAATACTTGAAAAAAGAATAGGAAAAATAAATAATGTTTTCGACTGATAGCGAAAATGCCGTCCCAAAAAAGGGACACTAGGCATAAATGGGTTAAAAGTCAGAAAAAGAACTCTTGATTTTTCTCTCTTTCTTTTGGTTTTTAGCTTAATGTGTGGTTTTCAATAAATATGGTTTTTTCTTATGCTGTGTTATGTTTAAAGAGCTATTCCAGTTTTATAGGCATGAAAACAGAATCTGTAAACAATTTATTTCTTTTAATAGTACTTTTACTGGGGGGGGGGGGGAATTTTATATTTTTGTCCGGGGCGGCAAAACTGTTAGGGCCGGCCCTGACCGATACCGAGATACAGCGCCCCCTTTGTGGTCGGGCTGGGGAAACGGCAGCCCGACCACAACGCAAATTGCAAATTTGAGCTATGCCATTCGTTTGTACTTCGTTTGTACCGGAATGTACCGAAATATTTTCGTTTGTACTCTTATAATAAGAGAGATATAGCGGTTTTTCCACACGCAATTTTGAGAGAACACAAGAGTTCATCGACCGCTATCCAAAACATTGGGATTCAGAATTTCCCCCGTCTTTGGTAGTCTTCCGGATGTCGACCGCTGGGCTGAGGGATGTGAAGGTCGATGGGTGAAGGGGATAGGTCCAATCAACACCCCCTATAGCAGGAAGCCAAACAACTCATTCGGAGAAGAGAATTGACGTCACAAGTCGAAGGCCTAGGACCACCTAGGACGAGGGCCGAGGCGTGCGAATTCTTGTTCGAGTCAGATCTCAGATCAACGTGCTGCATAGAAATTCGACTGTGCCATTTTTATTTTTAGTGTTTGTGATTATTCTTTATCAGTGGCGCAGAGAGGGAGGGGGAGCAGGGGAAAAATCCCCTGGGCCTCAGCTCGTGAAGGGGCCCCGCTTTTGTTGTTTATATGAAATAGTGTGTTGTCAATTTTGTAAACAAAAAGTCCAAATTCAAATTATGTCCCCGGATGTTTCAAATTAATTTTTGATTGAAATTACAAAAAGCCAGCTAGAGCATAAACCACCAACTTGACAAAAACGAGGAGTGACTCTGATTGAGTTATCTACATAATATTAGATCATCCTTCAAAAAACTGTTGACCCGAAGTAGACATTGAAGGTGTTATTCAAAGGTTTGCCATGACTAAAAGTAAAAAAAGATTTATTTAACAAGAAATCATTTTTTTTTTCCCGAGACACATTGTTAAATAGTGGAAGAAAGGGTATAGCATAGAGCAGAGACAATGGGCCCACCCAACCTCCGAAATTTTAAATTTTCCTTAACAAAATGTTAAAGATCCAGACTTTCTATGAGAAATTTCGAAATTTCCACTTTTTTGGCCTATTGGATTTTTTTTTGGCTGCCTGCTTGCATGGAAGTATGAATAAAAATATTAATTTTTTCAATAATGAGGATACATGCCATGTAAAAATGTTAACGTTCCAATTACAGTTTCTTTATGGAGCTGACGAAACCTTCAAAGCAAAATGTTGGTATTTTTTAGAGCATGGATGTTTATTAAAGTATAATACTCTATTAAATTAATAATTTTAATTCTATTCATTATTTTCCAATCACTATTAATTTAAAGTTTCTTTAAAGGATTAATAATTTTTATAAGGAATAAATTATTGATCTACTATGACATCAAAAGGATTTCTGGATAGTAAAGGGACGCCAAAGATTTTATCCCCGGGGCCCCGACTTGGCTCTCTGCACCTCTGTTCTTTATTTCAAGAAAGACAGCGGTATTAGTTCATCTTAAACGTGAATTATGATTTCCTGATTATAATGTAGGATTGCTCAAGAATTTTGAAAGTAAGTACTGTATTTTTGCTTTTAAATTACATTAGAAAATTTTAAATTCTCTCCTGTAAACCTTATGCTTTTAAATATTTTACTATTTGCTGCATTATTATGTTATAAAGAATATACAGACAAGCAGAAAAATTTACTCGTATTATATCTCGCATTGTACGTATACTCTTCGTATTCGCGTAACATGTTTAATAAGCCAATTTATATAATAAGGCACCTTATAAAAGCTATGTTTTTCTTCATTTTCATGTGTCATTAAGTCATCTCCTTAAAAAATTTTAAATCCCGACTCAGAAACCTATATCATAAAATAAGTCTACATAAAATGTGATAGATTAAAATTTATTTTACCGTTATTATTATTATTTTTTTAATTTCTTGGTGCAACTTTATGAATTTTTTGAACAAACATTCTTTTTATATTTTTAATGGTAAAAATTCATATACCGAAACGTTTTGATCAGATGTACAATTGAGATAATACAATTTTCTTTTCTTTTTAATTTGGACATTCAATAAATGATTGTAGTCTATTAATAATCTTCTATGCTATTTGGTTTTTGTTAGCATTGTTGACATAAATTCTTATGTGGAAAAATTCAATGAAGGTTAAAGAAATTTATCTGTTTTATGTTTATTCTATATTCATAATACTACTTATAGTCATTTACCCCTATTAACCTATAAATCAATTATTTTAACTTAAGAGCTATTTTTTAATACTGTTTTCAATATACATTTCCAAATCCAAATTACTATTCTATTGTTTTAATAAAAGTAAAAGAGATGTATTTTTGATCTTATGCTTCTACTCATTTTAAAAATGAGTAGAAGCATAAGAATGGTTAGTTTAATTAGTATCTGTGACTAATATCTGTTATTATTTGTGATTATTCTATGGTTTGTTCTTTTTCATGAGTTTTATATTTTTATTTATTAAACTAAAGAAGTGTTTATATATAATTAAAAGAGTACCAATTTCATATCAGTAACACTAATATTACTTTTGAAATTATAAACAATCTTTGAAGCAAGGTTTTTAAAAAAAATTAATTTTCATTAAAATAGAAACTCATAGAATAATCCTTAGATGCATGAATCCTGGTTTATAGTAAACAATATGTGCACACAAACTAAATGTATGACTTCTGTTATATTTTAATTAGTGTAATTAAAAAAGATATATTTTTTAACAGGTTTGAATTTTTTTTATATATAGGTTTAAAAGATGGTCTACAAGTGTTGTGTCCCTAACTGTCTAAGCAACTACAAAAATGGCCCAAAAGTGCCTGTCTATCGATTTCCTAGAGACAGTGAGTTGCTGAAAAAATGGTTATCAGCCATACCAAGAGACAATTTTGAACCTACTAACCATTCAAGGGTAAATATTTTGTTTATAAATTTGTTAAAAGTTCTACAAAATTATTATATTGAAGAAATAGTTTATGGAGGATTGATCAAAAGTAAACATAAACAACATTGTTGATGCTTGTAATTTAAGCTAGGAAAATCTTGAGATCTACAAAATGACGGTTGAAACAAATAAGTTTTTTGAATTTAAACTTTTAAGTTATAATTTTAATTATTACATTGAAATTTAAGAATTTTATTGCCGTTCCTGTTTTCAACATTATAAAAGCCAAAATCATTTTAGGGTTGGTGCAGTTCCAAGAAAATATAGTTTTTATTCCTGGGCTCTAAGAGAGAAATCCCAGATTTTCGGTTTTTATTGGAGTGATATGCAATACTTGTGAAATCAGTCCTTGCTTCTTCCATTAAGAAAAAAAAAGTGTAATTATTAGTAATGTTAAAAATATTTTTTATTTATTTATTTATTTATTGAGTGTAGGTATAAAATGAAAAAGGAACATTTATACATTTGTTTGACAGAAAAACTTCACTTAAAAATTTGTTATTTTGATTGTTGTAGATATTAGATGTATTATATTATAAAGTCTCATCGAAAATTGAGATCTATACCTAATATTCCTTATTTTAGGTTTGTCAGCTTCATTTTGATGATAGAGACATAACGGATTGCGCAGAAGCAGTTGATGAAAAGACTGGACAGACATATACTTACAAGCTACAAAATAAAAGATTAAAAACGGAAGCTGTTCCGTGTAAATTTTCGAAATGTCCGGAGTACCTTTCCAAAAATGTGGCACAAAGAGAAAGTCTGGATTTGAAAAAGAAAAAATTAGAAATGAATCAACTTCAAGATGCTATTAAGGCCAGTATTTTAACGGCAAAAACTTATGATGAGGCTCATTTATTAGCAAATTTTGAAGATATGATATGTATTATAAAAGGTATTGAATTACCAAAGGATTGGAATTTTTTGCTGATTAATGATTCTGTCATAATTTTTAATTTATGTCTAGAACAATGCCCTCAAATTGAAAAGTCGATTGTGATTGACAAAAAGTGTGTGGCTTCGGTATATTTAAAAGGTCTCCAATTAACTTCTTTAGGAGATTATGCCTTTCCTTTTCTTGTTTCAAATATTAATGACATATCAAAAATTATAAATTTACTGCAAAATTTTTCTAAAAATGAAAGTACGGTAAATGATACTATATCTACAGTTTATAATGTATTATCTTTGCTTACAGAGTCAATTGAAGAAAACAAACAAAGTACTTTATCTTGTGTTCTTGAGCAGTTAAATCTATTGAAAATGAAAAGAAATTCTTATAGATATTCATCAGATTTTTTAATTTTATGTACATTACTTTTCACAATTTCTCCTCATAGTTATAGATTCCTCAGAAGTAGTGCTTTTCTGATTTTGCCTCATCCAAATACATTAAAATTACTGTGTTCAAAATTAAATGTAAATCCTAAAAATGATTTGAATATAAAATACATCCGAGATAAATCAGTATATTTGCAAGAAAGTGACAAAAAAGTTGTGTTATTATTGGATGAAATCTACTTAAAACCGTTTTTAGATTTTAAAGGGGGAGATATTTTGGGTGTAGCTGTAAATACAGAAAATGCAGCTACTACTGCGTTTGTTTTCATGATACAAAGCATAACTTCAAAATACAAAGATGTTATCAATATTTTACCAGTTCAAAAAATAGACGCCGAATTTCTGTATTCATCAATATTAAAATTAATTACTGAATTTGAAAAATTAGGTTTTACTGTAGTATGCATTTCCAGTGACAATAATTCCATAAATAGGCGTGCCATGTCTTTTTTTGCCAATCCTCCTAAGCAAACTTTTGTTTATCAACATCCTTCTGATCCTAACCGTCCACTTTTTTATGTAAGGGATGTAGTTCATTTATTTAAATGTGTACGAAATAATTGGTTAAATCAGAAGAATGCTGACAAATGTTTGTATTACCCACAATTTAATTTTGATGGAGAAAATACATCTAACTCTGTGAAAACTGCATCATTTAATACTCTTAAAACTATGTATGAAATAGAAAGCAATGAAATCGTTAAGCTCTGTCATACCTTGACTCAGAAAGCTCTGTCTCCCTCCAATTTTGAAAGACAGAATGTTAAGCTAGTCCTACAAATTTTTAATTCGCATGTCATAGAAGGACTACTTGATGCAGGTCCTAAATATAATTTGTCCCATTTTGAAGACACTGCTGATTTTTTGAAAATAATTTTAACATGGTGGGAAATTATGAATGTGAAGTCTGTTTTTAAAGGCCAACACAAAAGAAATGTTTTTCAAACACCTTTTGTGTTTGATGAAACCGATCCCAAATGTAAATTTTTATATTCATTTCTTGATTGGCTTGATCAGTGGAAAAATTACAATTTTGACAACGGAAATTTAACCAACGAAACTCATGTAGCTCTTTGGCAGACAACTTATGCAATTTTAGAAATAGCAAGATATTGCAATGAGGAACTAAAATTAAATTATATATTGACTGGCAAATTTCAAACTGATCCTTTAGAAAATCGTTTTAGTCAATATAGACAACTTGCTGGAGGACATTATAATATTTCTTTACCTCAGCTTTTGGAAGTGGAAAATAAGTTGAGAGTTCAAAGTGTATTACCATTGAAGTTAAACTCGAATCAATTTGGTTCAATTCCAATAGACTCTGAAGTGCTTAATTCTGAAAATTTACCACTTGATTTAAGCCTTCCCCAAAATCACATAGTGTTTCTTTTAAAAAAAAATTAATTTTTCATTGGATGATGAGGACATATTATCGATAATTGATATTGAAAATGTTTTAGCCTATATTGCTGGGTATTGTATTCATTCCTGTATTAATCGAATAAAATGCAATGTATGTAAAAATAAATTAACTTTACCCAAAGATATTCAACCTACGTCTTGCCAACTCATTGAAAATTTAGACCGAGGTGGTTTAAAATATCCTAAAAATACGGTTGTTGACATTATAACAACTTCCTACCTTGTCGTTTCTAAACTTATATCAAAAGAGTATGAAACTGAATTTTTAAAGTGTCAAAATCATAGAGCTGTAGCTTATTCTTTAATAAAACATTTTTTAGTTTTAGAAGAGAAAAGTTTAGATCTTGATGACTGCGAAAATGGCCATTCAAGTTCTCTCATTCAAAAATATTTAATATATTCCTGTATAAACATATTTTTAAAAAATTATGTAAAAAATGCTAACAATAAGTTAGCTGAATCTTCTAGTAAGAAACGAAAATTAAAAACTTTAACCAATTCACAATTAGATTCTACAGATGGAATTTTAAATCCTAAGCCAAAAAAAAGATTCTAGCGAGGAATTAAAATCAAAAAAAGACAATGTTCCCAAAAAACCTGTGCTTAAAAAATCAAAGGTAACTAAAAGTGTATCCAAAAAAGGTTTCACGTCTAAAGATGAAAATAAGCCAGTCAACTTAACAGTTAAGAAAAGTAAATATTTGAAATCTTAAAATAAATCTTTGGGTAAATATTTCAAAGCTAATATACTCTAAAATAAGCTACATCATATTTTTGTCATCTACATATGAAAAGTAGGTGCCATTTTTTAAAAGATGAATTTCAAATTGCTCCTTATGTTAAAAAAAAAAATATTACCTATACCAATGTTAACTTTCTCTTGAATGGCCATTTTCTCAGTCATCAAGATCTAAACTTTTCTCTTCTAAAATTTACCTATACTAATGTTAAATGTAAGATTCTTATAAATACATTTGTCAAAATAATTTTTTTCTATGTAAGTTTAATTTTAATGGCCGTTTTAATTTTAATGGATTTTTTATTGGACTGTACAATATTTACTTGCATAAGTATGTATCTGGATATGCTAAATAAAATCTTTATAAATGGTTGATAATCTTTCTTTCTTATTTCTGAAATAAAAGGGGAAATTTTTCTTTAAAATTTCATTCAATCTAAATAAATTGTACCATGTAATCCTATTCCTAATATACAATTTGCTATTGATTTTGAATCTTAAACCTAATAGCATTTACAATACAATAACTTAAATATAAAACTTTAAAAAAAAAGAAAAAGAAAAAGTTGAGAGACATTAGTTTATTAGTTTATTTTTCTTTTTTTAAAAGCTAAATCGCTTCTCATAATTTTAATACTTGAATAACAATTTATCAGGCACTACACTGGTAAATTTAAAAGATTTATTAGTAAAGTCCCTTTATAAATTATAAATATATCCATTAAATTAATAGATTTTATAGTTATTTTTAAAAGTGAAAAGAGTAATATTGCATTTTCACCTAAGGAAGGGAAGAATGATCAAATTTTACCAAGTACTTAGAATTCAATATTAAAATAAAAACACAGTTTTTTTTTTCAAGATAAAAAAATATCAAGTCAATATTTAATTCAGTAATGCATGCATATTGCAATTTTAAAATGTGTACCAAAAATTACGTGTTAAAAAATCATAGTGGGAAGGATTAAAGACTGAGAACAGAAAAAAATAGTGGCCTTCACCGTGTGACGTCAAAAACCTGTCGTGCGGCTTCCTGCTATAGGGGGTGTTGATCCAATGGGAAGAAAATCGGTTTCCCCTCGTTATATCGCGCCATAGAACTAGGATAGGGATGTAGAAGAGAAATGAGTATGGAGATTCCGACCGCAACACGTACGGGAGGACGGGCGGAAGGAGGGACAGATTTCATACTGGTGGGCGTTTTCCGTTTTCCAGATCTCCCTTCTGGTCGCGTATAGACAGCTGTCACGGAGTATGGATTCATTTATCACTAAAGGACTAGAAAAGCGCTCTTCGCCGCAAAAAGTGCATGGGATTAGAGGGACGAAGAAAGAAATATACATGTATTTTAGACATTTGCGGTTTTATACTTTTTGGATCAAATTAATAGTAGTAGCATGATTATTATTATTTTTTTTTCTATAGTGATACACTGTGACACATTTCAGATCTTGAGATAAGACTCAATTTCTTTCATAGATTTTTGAGGAAAGGTAAAAATTTGACTGTTTTTTTTTTTTTTTTAAATGGAGCATTTCCCTATGCGCAGGAAAAATCAAATTTAAAATGCATGTATACTTATAGTT